>CBVK0101910400.1:0-10265 GCA_900067695.1 Picea abies
CATGTGGGGAATGAGGGTCTATGGGCAGTGAGCGTGGGAGATTCCTGGAATAGCTTCTTCCTGGTGAATGTGTATGTGCTATCTTCCCTGTAACCTCAGCCTAGCCTAGGATTCCTTGCCTTGGGGTGGAGCTCGGTCCCAGCTCGGGGGTGATCCACTGTTGAGATTATGAATAGTGTGGTCTAAGGCTGGGAGGTTCATGGAAGGCCTGCACTCGGTTGGTGAATTCTACAGCCATTAAAGATAAGTATCTGAAATATGTTTTATCACATTTGGCATGACTGTGTTGTTCATGTATCATGTTTTCCGCTGTGTAAAAGAGTTACTGTTGAATGCTATGGAATGTTTAATTATAGCAGTAACCAGATATGTTTCACTCTATATTTTAAATGTGTTTAATTCTATTAAATGCGTGTGCTCATAAGGTCTGTACAAATTATGTAATCATTCATGTATAGAATGGTAACTGAGAGGGTTGAAAACCTGGGTAGTGAATGGGTACACTACAGAAGATAGGACATATTTTCTTCATATTTCTATGGGATGAAACAAAGGACCACTTTGTAATTCCTTGGGTCAAATGGGATGTTCTAGCGGCCCCGGAATTATTGGGAGGTTGGGGCTTAAAAAACATCCATCTCTCTTCAACGAGTCTCTCTGCAAAATTATGTTGGAGACTAATTTATACATAAATCCTTTGGAAAAAAGTGGTTATTCAGAAATACGTCAATCCATACTAGCTAGACGATTGGATTAGAAGGCCCCTAAGGAAACAATCAACTACTCTATTATTTGGAACTATCTAGTGAAATCTTTGTCAATTATAGATGAGGGACTAGCTTGGTGAGTGGGAAAGGGAAATAAAGGAGTGTTTACCCTTGGGAAGACAATGACACAAGTTGTTATAAATTCAAGGGTAAACGAGAAGCATAAATAACTTTTATTTTTATTTACTACAATAGATATAGATAAACAATAAATTCAAAATTATGAAGTAAACCAATCACAAAAATAATACGATGGATCTGAACATTACTAAAGAAAACAAATTTGAACATTTACTTCAACAAAGAACATATTTGAACATTAGAAAAACAAATCTGAGCATTATCTTAGCCAAAAACAAAGAATAGATTTACCTCATGTACTTATTGTTGTCCTCTTTTCTGTATGCTAAAAAAAAGATATAATGATCATGGTTCATACCTCAGGGGTAGATCTCATCATGATATATGTGAACAATATTTTCCAAGTAGAACTTTAGGTAGATAGGAAAACCAACCAACAAACCACTAGTAGCCTTTAACAAAAATCTATCCAAAAGAAGGGGCTACTACAACAAAAAAAATGTAGGGTTGTCTCAACAAAAATTCTAAAGGATGTAGGTACCATGCACAGGTGGTTGTAGCATCAAATTGTCAGTAGCAGACAAGAAGAGATATCAGAAGCAACTAAGGGAGGTAGCATTAATATGGAGAGGAGGAGAGGAGGGTGGCCATGACCCTAAACCAACAAGGGATTGCCTAAGAGGGGGGCCACACACTAATATATAGCAAGAGGAGAGGGCCTCATCACTTAGAAAGAAAGAGGAGAGGGACACAACACTTTAAACAACAAGAGGAGACTAGATCCAGGGCAACTGTCCCCTACACTAGTAAAAGAAACTCCAAACCAACAAGAGAGAGAAAACCCAAGGAGGCCGCAGGAAGAGAAAACTGATCCAAAAGGGAGGCTGCACCACAATACCAATAAAAAAAGAGAGCCATAGCTAATTTCAGACCAAGAAGGGTTTGAGGAAGAAACAATGAGTGAGAGACTGAGAGGTGAGTTTTCCTTATATAGTTTTTGCAGGGGTTAGGGTTAATTAAATTAACCCTATCTTTTAGGGTTAATTAAAACCCAATAATAAAACAAACTAAGATAATTAATATTTTAATCATAAAAATATTAATTAGAAAGTAAACAAGTCAGGGTGACTAGAAAATACCAACACCACATAAAAATTAAGAAGGACATGGCTCAAGCAAGGGGATGGAACAAGACAAAGTCAAAGGGGTCTTATTCATTGGAAAGATGTCTACATAAGTCTCATGATAACTTGTAATATTTTATCATCCCAACATAAGAGGAAGGTCACTGATGTGATTATGTCCTTCTTCTTAAATTCTCTTAGGTCTCATGGACCATCATGGGAGAGAAGAAGATCACACATAATCTTGTCTTGGTATTTAAACAACAAATTACTGGTCCCATACCAGGATACCCCAGAACACATCTCAGGGTCCTAGATAACCACTAGGGTATTATCCACCAAGGTACACAACCAAGTATCAATCTAAGCACCAAGTAAGGATTCCCTGGAACACATCCAGGGGCCCTATAACACATCTAGGGACTTACATCATCAAACTTCTTAGTCCTTAACCAAGAACCCCAACAATACATTAGGGGCCCTCACTAGGGTATTTTTCCATGGATCTAACTGCTTGGTCCTAGACCAAGAACTCCAGAAGTATACTCGAGGCCCTAGATCTCAACTAGGTTCTTATTCCATCCTCCTGAAGAATTTATCTTGGAGCTACTTAATTTTAACATTCCCTCTCAGCAAGAGAGACATTCTCAACAACACTAAGCATGTCTCGAAAGTACACAAAATTTGTCAACGAGGGAGGCTTGGTCAAAATATCTGTAGTTTGTTCCACCCTCAGAACATGATGAATACTGAGAATGGTCTTCTGCACCATGTTCTAGACATAGTAATATCTTATCTTAATGTGTTTTGATCTGTCATGAAACACAAGATTCTCAGAAAGCTTAATACAACTCTATTTATCATTGTGAATTAATGTGGGTTTCAACTCAACACTGAACAAATTTGAGAGTAGCTTTCTGAGCCACACTGCTTATCTACTGGAAGCACTTGCAACAATGTATTCTTCCTATGCAGCGATTTGGGTTATGGATTCATGCTTCCTGTTGGACTAGGAGATCATAGTTGAACCCTAACTGAAACAATATCTGGAAGTTCTCTTCTAGTCCACTTTACTGCTCATCCAATCTAAGTCGATATAGCCATGAAGAATTGCACCTCCACTGGAAGTGTATTTGATACCATTGGCTATGGTACCTCAGACATATCTGAGAATATGCTTAGCAACAACCATTGTGTTTCGGTCTACACATGAATTGACTGAGGGAATTCACTACATAACAAATGTTTGGTCTAGTGTGTGCTAGATACATCAAGGACCCAAAAATATGATGATATATGGTAGGCTCTTCTGGATCTGAACCTATAGCTTGAATATGTAACTTATTCATGTTAGAAATCATAGGTGTGGTCATGGACTTACAGTCCAACATCCCAAATATGCAAAGTACATCAACTACATACCTACTTTGTGAGAGAAAGATCTCACCAGGTTTCTACCACACCTCTAAGCCAAGAAAGTAATGCATAAGACCCAATTCCTTCATTTGAAGTTTTGCTGATAACTCCCTCTTAGTATGAGCTATCATAGGTTCCTCTCTAGTAAACAACAAATCATCCACATATAAAACCAATATAACATGATTATTCTTCACAATCTTTATATAAACATTAGGATTTTCTCTACTCTTGGAGAACCCAAGACTTTGAAGAAAACTGTCAATTCTTCCATACCAAGCTCTCAGAGCTTGTTTCAATCCATACAAATATTTCTTGAGTTTGTAGACATGATATTATTTCTCATGGATCATGAAACCCTCAGGTTTCTCGATGTAAACCTCTTTCTCAACTTCACCATTAAGAAAGGCAGTGTTAACATCCATTTGGTGAAGTTTCCAATAAAAAGCTGAAGAAAGAGAGATGATGATTCTGATAGAGGTATACCTAGAAAAAAGAGAAAATATCTCTTCATAATCAATTCCCTTTTTTTAGAGAATCCACGAGCCACAAATCTAGCTTTGAATTTTTCAACATTGTCATCTGCTGCATGCTTTATTTTGTAAATCCATTTAGAGGCTACTATTGATTTTCTTTGAGGTCTTGGGACCACTTCCCATACATCATTCTTCAATATTGACTCATACTCTTCCATCATGGCATCCTTCCACACTTTATGTTTGGAGGCCTCTTCAAAAGTGGAAGGTTCTGAGTCAATCACAAGATTCAACTGAGCTATTAGACCTAAGTATTTATATGGTTTCTTTATTTCTCTAAAGGTACCTTTAGGTGTTGCATGCTTTTATTCTTCTTTTAATATTTCAATACACCATGATGGCTTCATTTTGATAGGAGGTTTATCTAAGGGAAACTCAACAAAATCCCTTATGGGATCCACTAAAGGATATCTAGCCTCCTCCCTCTATTCATCTGAAAGTGGTGAGTTTGAAGGTTATGGAGATGGAGATTCCTGCTCCTCTTTATCATATGGAAGTTCTCTAGAATGATGAAAGGCTTCTTCCTCGTGCAAGGTCACAACTCTACTAACCTCTATAAAAATTTTCCCTGGTACATAGATTTGATATGCTTTTGAGGTCTCATTGTATCCCACAAAAGTGCCTTTCTCTCTAGAGGGCGCTAACTTAGTCCTGTTTTCATTTGGTACATGAATGTAGACATGACTACCGAAAATTCTCAAGTGGTCAAATGAATGCTTCTTACTGGTGAAGACTTCTTTTGGAATTTTCTCTTCGAGGGATTTATGAGGACACGTGTTATGAATATAGACTACAGGGCTTGTAGCTTTGGCCCAAAGAGACAACGAAAGATTCTGATCATACATCATGGCTTTGGATGCTTTAGAAATTTTCCCGATCTTTCTTTCTACAACCCTATTTTTCTAAGAACTATAAGGCACAATAAGGTCCCTCTTAATCCCATAAGCTTGGCAAAGATCATCATACTTGTGGGATTCAAATTATTTTCCATTTTCTATCTTAAAAAAAATGATGTGTGTACCTGTCTGATTCTCAACAAGATTCTTAAAATCCTGAAATTTACTGAAAGATTCATCTTTAGTTTTTTTTAAAAAAATCCAATTTTTACGATAACAATCATCAATAAAAATGATATAATAAAGAAAACCATTCATGGATGGAGCAGTCATAGATCCACAAATATAATAATGAATAAGATCTAATATACCATTAGTTTTTCTATTACTGTGAGGGTAAGATTTCTTTGTATTTTTACCAAGAGCACAAACTCTACAAATACTATCATGCTCAAAAGAAAAAACTGGCATACCTCTTACCATCTTTTTCAAACCTGGGAGAGAATTATAGTTGAGATGTCCAAACCTTTTGTTCCATAGTTCACAGGGGTTGATCATCTCATGAGCTAATGCTTGAATAACTTGACTAGTGACTTTGTAAATTCCACCTTCTTGAGCTCCGATTGTCATGGTTGAGCTTGTACTTTAATTTGAGGGCCACATAAGAGCCTTTCCTTTGGAGAAGGATACTCAGTACCCTTTTCTTTCTTAACTGCAACTAAGATAAGATTTTTCTTTAATTGAGGAACAAAAATAGGTTCTTCAATATGAAACACATTGCCTGGTTGAAGCTGAAAAGATGTTGATCCAAATACTTTGATGGAATAGGTGCCATCATCACCCAATTCTACCTTCACATTGAACTTAATTATAATTTGGTGACAATACCAGAGAGGGATGAAAAAAGATAACTTTCTCTGTGTTGTTCTTGTTCTTAAGTAGCATCTCTGGTTCTTCTTCTTTGAGGCTCTTTGATATGAATATGAGAGGACATCTTATACAATGGAGACACGTTTTTCTTTGAGTCCACACTCTGATAGATCTGAATGTGGGATGCACTCAGTATACAAGGTGAATTGGACTATGAGCACAATAAAGGAAAAATGAAAAATATGAACAAGGGATGCACTCAATATACAAGGAGAATTGGAATATGGGCGCAATAAAGGCAGAAAGAAAATGCTCTTGTTGGAGGTATACACCTAGTCTATTCTCTATGTTGTCCACCAATGAACTGAAGAGGTGTCTTTCTTACACGCTTAGCATAAAAAGAGATGCACACCAGTGCCTTTGGTGTGCATTCTCTCTCTCAACCCTCACCTAATAGTGAAAATGAAAATACAATATTGTTCTCTCGATTCATCTCAACAAAAACAAAACTCAATGTTACACAAGAAAAATAGATAACTCAAGATTCCCAAAACTTCATCAATCGTATTAGGGAATTCTATCCCTTCTTAAACAATCAAGGAAATCTTCTACAAATGATAAATGTCATTTTTATTCTTCTGCATTTCTCTGCGCAATCAGATTGCCAAGAGAAATTTCTTGCAACGTTTATTGACACATTGACTATTCATTAAAATAGACATTGCCATTATTTACTTAGACTTGTGAATGATTTATTACAATAAAGGACTGACTGACGCTGGCAATGATCAGAAAAATAACATAGCATTACTTCTCCTTCTCTTCTTTCTTTCTACAAACAACTTGTACTTTGCTATGTACTCTCTAAGGAAGGTTGACGTCCTTCCTTATTGGTCTAATTCCTCCCTGTTTAGATCCGAAAGCATCCCTGCTTTCATCAACAAATCAGGAAATCGTCATTGCACTATCTCTATTGTCATCCATTTGGAATGCATTGGAGTGTGTCTTTGTCTACCTACTATATAGGAAACATGTTGTTGTTGTTGGGTGGTCTTGGTCATACTATCCAGGATTTGATCATGCAATAAAGGAGGTTGAAAATATAGAATGTTGTACATTGGGTGTTGGACAATGACTGTTTCTTCTAGAAGTGGTAGCTCAAATAGTTTTAAATTGTTGACATTTATCACCTCATGAATCCCCAAATGTGGTGGAAGGTCTAATCGATAATCATTTTCACCAATGCGATCCAAAACTGTATATGGTCCATATCACAATGGGTGCAACTTATGATGATGCCCTTTGAAGAATTGCTTGTTCATTTGTAGCCAAACTTTGTATCCTAGTTGGAATTGCAACGTGGTTATATATTTATCATGGCATTTATTTGTGCGCTCTTCTGTGGCTTGTAAGGAGTCGGTCACTTTCTTTTGTCGATGTGCTAAATTATGAATGAAGAGTTGAGCAGCTTGTTGGCCTCGTTGATGGTGCGCTGAACCTAAAGGAGTCAAAATGAGTGGCAACTCGATAGGTGCAAGTGGTTGGAAGCCCAAGCAAACCTCGAATGGAGAAAACCCTGTGGAAGAATGCATAGCTCTATTGTAGCTATGTTGCAAAATGTGAAGATAAGAATCCCATTGCTTATTTTTTATGAAGGAGCTGTGTAGAGCATGTACCAATGTATGATTGACCACCTTGGTTTGTCCATCGGTCTGAGGAAGGAATGTCGTGGAAAATCAAAGTTGACAGCCTAGTAAGGACCAAAGAGTATGCCAAAATGAACTAAGGAATTGAGAGTCATGATAAGAAATGATGCTACTAGGTAGGCCAAAACGTGGCCAAACATGTCAAAATAATAGTTCAATTGTTCACGTGGCAGAAGTTGTTTTATGGAAAGGGAGAAAGAGTGTCATCTTGGAGAACCAGTAGACCAAAACCCAAATTGCATCATGATTGTGAAAAGTGGTCATGATACCACTCAGGAAATCCATATAAATCGATTCCCATGGGCGAGAGGGGATCAACAAAGGCTAATATAGACCATGTTTGTGATTAGACATTTTGCTTTATGAGTAGAGAGCATAAGCTCTGATGAAACTATCGAATCAATTGGACATAGCAGGCCAATAGAAGTGGCACTGGAGGTGTAGGAGTGTTTTGGAATTTCCAAAGTGACCACCACAGAAGGAAACATGTGCTTCCCTGATGAGGATCAAACGATCCTCTAATGGTAGAACACATAGTTGGTTGAGGTGATATAGCCATCCTTTTGAATGGTGTAATCTAGAAATTGTGTCAGATTGATAATTGTGGGTTGTTGTAATGTTGACCATATCTCTTTAAAAGTGGGATATTCTTCATACATGTCTTTCCAACTGTCATAGGTTGCACATTGAACTGCTACAATACTCATCACTTGTATTGGTGGTTTTCTTAATAAATCATCCATCTTATTCACAGTTCCATTTTTATATTTAATAACCAAGTGAAATTGTTGGATATATACTTCCCACTTGAGATGTCGTTTTTTCTTGCATATTACTCTATGAGTTGATGAAGATGAGTGGATGATGGTCTGTGTGTACGATGGTCTCTTTTCCCAGAATATAGTGGTGCCATTACTTAAGATCTTGGACCAAGCTATCAAATTATTTATCTTAAGTACTGTAGTTGAGATTTGTGGCCGATAGTGTCTCTAAATGGTAGGCTACCAGATGAACTCCATGTTAAAGTAAATCACCAATCAGAAATTGAGAAGCATCTAACTCAATTTTGAATGGTTGGACCAAGTCTAGCAAGTGGAGGATTGGCACAGAGCATAAGCCTTGATTAAATTTATCAAACTGGTGTTGCACATCAGGAGACCATATAGACTTCTCCTTGTTTGTTAACTGATGCAATAGATGATCCAAATGTGAGAAATGGTAGACAAATTTGCGGTAGAAATTGATTCCTCCCATAAAACTTTTAAGAAGATGGGTAAATGTTGGTGCTGGCCATGAAAAAATTGCTTGCACCGGAGAAGGATCTGAGCGTACACCTGTAGAGTCTACAATGAATCCTAAATATTGCATCGACCTTTGTGCAAAATATGACTTTTTCTCTTTCACCTGTAGTTGATGTTGTCTAATCAATGCCAAGATTGTGGGCACATGTTGCATGTGTTCCTCCCATGAGTTGCTAAAAAACAAAATATCGTGAAAATAAATAACAACGAACTTACCGAGATGTGTCTGGAAAATGTCGTTGATGAGCCACATGAATTTGGCTGGTGCGTTGGTCAAGCCGAAAGGCATGACCAACCATTCCAAAATACCAAAATTAGTCTTGAAAGTGTTTTTCCATATATCACTCGGTTGCATGCGCACTTGATGATATCCAAAAGTCAGATCCATATTTGTGAAGAAAGAATCCCCTTGCAGATGGTCGAGTAGATATTCGATCCGAGGTTGGGGATATTGGTTTTTAATGGTGGCTTTGTTCAAGTCTCTGTAATCATTAACAAGATGCCATTCCAAAGTGTCTTTCTTGGGAATAATGAAGGCTGGAGAGGCACAAGGGGAAGAGGAAGGTTGAATGTGGTCAGATTCAAGGAGTTGACCAATTTGTTGTTCTATTTCATTGTCCTCCTCGGGAGCTAGGTGATAGGTGGGTGCATTGGGTAGAGCTACACCCAGAATGAGATTGATGGAATGTGAAATTTCCTAGGATGGTGGGAGTCAACTGGGTGGGTGAAACACATCTGCAAATTCATTTAGGAGTGAGGGGGGGGGGGGGGGGGGGGAAGTTAGTAAGGTTATTAGGTTTAATAGCTAAGATTAAACACAATGAGGCCTTGTGGGTATTAATGACATGGTGAGTGGTTGTGGTATCAGTTCATGGTGGTGGTGAAGTGACAACTGAGGAAGTAGGTACATAGGTGTGTAGATCCAGATTTAGGAGAGGAACAAACTGATGGTAGACTGAATACAATAAACATAGAGATATGAAAAACAACACATATATCTAGTGAACAATATATTCTATTGAATAATGAAATAGGCTGAAACTGTAAAACTACAGAACTGAAACACTTGCTCGAATGGTGGTAGCTATCTCTGAGAATATATGTGGCTGCTACACACATCTGTCTAAGAATAATGATTACAATGAGGCTCTAGAGGCCTTTTTCATATTACTCATGAATTCAAAAACCCTATACATCCAAAAACCTAACCCTAGGAGGTGAAACACCAAAATTCATGTGGGCCCCTATGGGTAAGTTGGTACCTCAACTTCCCAAGGTCATAAATTTTTCATACGACCTTTGTTTTAGGCGCATGACAACCCGTTGGAAAGGTATTTCATAGAACTACACATTACACCATAAAACTCTGACTCCATCTACATTTTTTTTGTGTCAAGCCAAAATAAACATTGTTTAGGGCTTCAAAACAACCTCGGAAGTACAACAATATGTGCTAACATGAAAACATACAAAATAAGGTAGTTGGATTAGGTGAGAGGCCACCATTATCCACCTAGAATATGTGTAGGGATTTAGACAGCCTGAGAAGTGTAGAACCCAAAATTTCAAAGAAGTATAAAAGAATGAACTAAAAACAGATAAGGGGATCCAGTTGGAATAGGTGGGTG
>CBVK0101910401.1:0-11381 GCA_900067695.1 Picea abies
AATAATTAGAATACTCTTTGTAGTTACAATACTTCAACACTCCCCCTTAACAAGAAGGGTATTCTACAACAGTATCAGGCAAGAGAGAGGGCAGCATCATCAACAGCATCTTGGAACACTGACTGGCATATCTATAAATCATCGGAAGTTTTTCTCATCATCAATATCATCATTCACAGCAGGGAGTTGGAATGGCATCATCATCCTCATCAGCATGAGGCTAAGGTAGCATCATCATCATCTTCAGCGTGAGGCTAAAGTAACATCATCATCTTCTGCATGAAAGATGAAATAACATCATCATCATCATAATCATCTTCAGCAAGGAGCTGAAGTGACATCATCATCATCATCATCATCTTCAGCGAGAAGCTGAAGTGGCATCATCATCATCATCTTCAGCAAGAAGTTGAAGTGGCATAATCATCATCAACTTCAGCAAGACGCTGAAGTGACATCATCATCATCAACTTCAGCAAGAAGCTGAAGTGGCATCATCATCATCATCTTCAGTAAGAAGCTGAAGTGGCATCATCATCATCAACTTCAGCAAGAAGCTAAAGTGACATCATCATCATCATCAACTTCAGCAAGAAGTTGAAGTCGCATCATCATCATCAACTGCATCAACATGGATTAGTGTAACACTAATACATCATCATCATCAATAACAACACAAAGTTGATACAACATCAAAAACAGCAATATCACAACACAAAGGTTGGAGCATCATTAACAGCAACAACATCATAGCACGAAGGCCGGAACATCATCAACATCGGCACTAGGCTGAGAGTCTTCAGCACAAGGCTGGCATCACAGCACGAAGCTGGCTACACAATATCATCAGCACAAAGCTGGCATCACAGCACAAGGCTAGCACATCATCACAGCACGAGGCTGGCATGTCATCAACATGAGGCTGGCATCACAGCAATTAAGCTGACACATCATCACAGCAATTAAGTTGGCACATCATCACAACAATTAAGCTAGTACATCTTCACAGCAATTAAGCTGGCACATCATCACAACAATTAAGTTGGCACATCATCATGGGGTTGGCATCACAACACTACTCCCCCTTTCGAGGGAGGTCCTTATGGACTACACCAAGCTTATCTCGAAAGTGCTCAAACTTTACACGAGATAGAGGCTTGGTCAACACATCAGCAACTTGTTCATCCGTGCTAACATATTCAAGCTTTATGGCTCCTATCTGCAACATATCACGTATGTAGTGATATCGGATCTCTATGTGTTTTGACTCATCATGGAACACATGGTTCTCCATCATTTTATACAACTTGGTTATCACATAGAATCACGGTGGCTTCCATCTCCAGATCAAATAGATCGGTCAACAACATCTAAAGCCATATGGATTCACAACTGGCGAAACATGCAACAATGTATTATGCTTCTGTCGTGCTCGAAGCAATGTTGAATTGCTTCCTACTCTACCATGAGATCATGGCTGACTTCAAACTGAAACAACATCCCGAAGTGCTTTTTCTATCAAAAACACCTCCAGCTCAATCTGAATCGATGTAACCACTCAGTCTGAAGTCATGATCTCTTGTATAATAGAGACCAAAATCCAACGTACCCTTAAGGTATCTCATCATATGTTTTGCAGCAATAATGTGAACACGTCTGGGTTCTACTGGACACTAACTCAAGGAAAAACATATATCTAGCCTGGTATTCGTCAAATACATCACTGAACCAATAATTTGTCTGTACATAGTAGCATCAACCAATTCTAACAAGGTATCTACCAGGAGCTTCAACTTCGTTTCCATGGGTGTGTACATGGATTTGCCTTTCAACATGTCAACCCTTTTCATTTTAACTGCATACTTCCCTTGCTTAAGGAAGATCTTCTCTGTGCTCTGCCAAACTTCAAAACCTAAGAGATAATGCATTTAGGTCTTCCATCAAACTCTGTAGCAAGCTTCTTCTATAATCTAACATGAGTTTTTCTTCATCTTGTCAAGAATACATCATCTACATATAATAGTAACATCACTTGGCCCATTATAATAGTAACATTATTTAGCCCATTACAATTAGGGTTTGACCAATCCACAAAAGGGGTTACAATACCCGACATGATCAATCCACAAAAGGGGATTGATCTAATGAATAATACATGAATAATAATTAGAATACTCTTTGCAATTACAATATTTCAACACAGGTGTTCTTGGATTTGAGTGTTAAGGCATCCTCAGATCTTAGTAAAACATGGTACATCATTTGGAAGATAAACATCTATAGTAATGATGGGTAGATGATGTAGAGGGTTGGATTTGATTAGATTTCATCCTTATTAACAAGATTGAAATCTGTTATTACTTGTAATCATCGAAGTTTGCAGATGAATAAAATTTGAGAATTTTGGTCTACATATTTCCTTGCATTGTCTGTGTTTTAATTTATGTTGTTGACATTAGCGGTGTCATTTGTGTCATCTTAGATGACATAAATTTCAGTTATCTAAACTTTAATTATAACAAAAAAGTGACATTAATCACAACACTTGTGGACTTCTTTGTTGTAGTGCGACTAGGGGCTAATTAGAATGAACCCGGTCAACCATTCTCAACTTGAGCATAGCTACAAAGACGTATGCTCAACCCCTTTTACCATTTTGACTGGCATTGACTAACACTAGTTGACCCAAAGATTGATGAATATTGAAAAGAAGCTCCCTTGCATTCTGTTGTGTCTGCCACAACCACAATTGCATCTATAATATTTACTGGTTTACTGATATAATTGTTGTATTGGCTTATTTGATCAAGTTTAACCTCTACCTCCACAAAAGAAACCATGGAACTGGCCAGTAACTAGTTGTCCCACACACCAATCTAGAAGCCTGTTATTGACAAAGTTAGAAATCATGTCAAAAGCAAGAGTGAAGTTTTAATTAACATATTTTAGAAAAGTTTCATGTTCTTCCACACAGTAGACACTTCCCATACCATTCCATTCAACATACTTACACTTTGATGGATTTTCTTGGAAAATATACCTCTACCAGAGTACTAATAGGGTCTTATGATGGTCCTCCCATACCTAAACTTGTCAAATTGCATAAAGTCTTGAGTTAATGTAAACTTTAAAGTTTGAAGAAGATACCTAGTGTGAATTGCTTACGTGAATTTTGTATTAAGTGATGGCTTATTTTGTATGACTCTAATGACTCTGGTACCTTGTGGTTGTTGGTCTCACTCAATTTTGTGGACTTTGTTTCATAAAGATGCACCTTGAAATGGTCCTCTAGAGGACGTTTTTATGATGACACCCAGGACATTGTGCACTATACAGAGGACGTTGCACATTGGATGTAGAGAGTTGGGCCATATGATGATTGGACATGCCTTGGGACACCTTCCCACACCTCCTAGGCCTTGGGCATTGGACATATGAGCTCAAATATTGCAGATATGGTCATATGGGCTATCAAATGGGCAAGAATCCCATAGGTTGGACAGAGCACCCCTGAGCATATTAGGGTTTGGATGGATGATGTTGCACGTGGAGATGATGTCACACCTCTTGGGAGAGGTTATGGAGCCTTCTTCACCTATGGCGTCATACTTTGGCCCTTGGACATTGCACCTAGGATGATGACATCATGGTTTTGATTCTTGGTGGGCCAACCTAGCATTTGGATACCTTCTTGATGATGAGTTGGCACTCGACGGTGATGAGACATACCTTTTGGGGTGAGAGATGTGACCCTTGACAATGATTGCACCTTTTCATGAAGAGGCATGACCTTTGGAGGCACCTTTACCCCTTAGATGATGATGTCATGGCCTTTGGAGGCTCTCACACCCACACGTGTCTCTTTATGAGGAGACGTGTTGATGTACTTTTATGTTATCTCTATGTTGTAGGCTGATTTGTGGGTCAGCCTTGACCAATTGAACTTGTATCATGGAAATTTTATGTTTTTAGGGGCTTTGAGGGTTTATAGCACTAGGGTTGCCTCATAAAAGAAGGCTAACACTACCTCATTATTGAATCATAATTCACACTTGTGGAGAATCACTCCTATAGCTCTCTTCAATTCTTTTTCATTAAGGAGTACTTGTGCGCACCTCTTGGAAACTAGCCTTGTGGATGCTTTTCTTGTTTTGGTGGATGATTCATGAAACTAGGGTTTCCTCATGCATAACAACTTAGTATAGTAAGTGTTGTTTCCATGTTTAAGTGTTTGTTCTTGGTATATTTTGGTGAAAGCTCTATCTAATGGTTGATAAGTTGCATGTTATCTTATATCTTTGAATGATTTTGTTAGAAACCCTAAGAAAGGTTTAAAATTGTTTATCTCCTTCCTTTGTTTTGTCCATTTTAATTTTGTTGATGCAAATAAGGTCAAGTTAGGGATTATGATTGTATATTAGCTAATCGTGTCCTTACTAGTTGAAGTCTAGGATAGGTTAGTTGAAATAAAGAAATGCTTAAAAGGTTAGTTGAAGGATAGGAGGTCTCATCACGAGCCAACCTATCACATCCATGGATATCTAGTGGTATGATATTGCCATCATCGGGTCACCAAACCAGAGTAATGGCTCTCAATTGTGTGGCTGAGAGAAAGGGGGTCTCATCATGAGCCAACCTTCTCGTTTCCATTAGGTGTTTGTGGGTGACATTGCCATTACCTGGTCACCACGCCAGGGTAGTGACCTTCAACCTCTCCTTACGCTATATTGAAAGAAAGAGAAAAGGCAATTGATGGGCTTGGAAAAAGTGCATTGCGGACAAAGGTACCACACACCCTCTACAAAGGCATCCATGAATGAGACACTACAACCCCTTGTATGTCATGAACCCTATGCCCATTGAGTCTCGATCCCAACCACTTCATCCACTTTACATGGCTTAGAGAGGGATCTCTTGGAAACTCTCCTTGACCTCGAGCAAGATCTACCCAATAAGACACCTTGTCAACCTTCCCATATTCAAGCTTGACAAGTCGCATAGTGTCTTTGAACAATTAATTGTTTGATATAGTGATCTTTGATGCACATGCTTAGATGGCGTATTTATTGATTGGATTCACTTATCATGATGTTATGACTTGAGATCCTTGGAGGGCGTGCTCATTTGTCTTTGCAGGACCTAGTCGGTGGACAATTTTGGGAGAACAAGCCTAGCTTGGGATTCCATGGGACTACAAGCCCACAGGTTGGATGCCAGGGGCCCGCATGCCAAGTGAGAAAGATTAGACTTGGAAAGCCTTGATGATGACTTGGACGACATAGCCCATCCCTAACTTGCCAAACGATTTTCCCAGGAGGGGCAAAATGTCCTCCTTTTTGAGGTTGACGTCATGTTTGGGGGCTAGGGCATGGTGGTGAGATGATATGCTTTGGCACTTGGACATTTTGAGCGATTTAAGGCTTGGACCATGAAGGAAGACATTTGGATGCTTGACACTTGGATTTGGGAAGCCTTACTACCCTCCTATAGCACCAACGACCTTCTCCTAGTGCCAAAACGTCCCCTAAAGGAGTGACGTCCATGTAAATTAGGGTTTTATTTGTGCAAAAAGTGAAAATTTAAATGAATTGTTTAATATTACTTTGTTAAAGGGGCAAGAATAGGGTTGTTTCTTGATTTTTCAATAAGCTAGGTTAAGCATGAAGTTCATTCTGTTTTATCATTTAACCATAACCATAAATGTTGTAGCAACCAAGATCACAAGAAGAAGCACCCTGCACAAGAACACAAAATGTATCCTGGGAAAACCTTCTCAACAAGGGAAGAAAACCCAGCCAAATCCTTTGCTATAATCTTCAAGAGAAAGACCTTTACCACCAAGAAAGGCCTAGCACACAAGAGGGTGCTCAAACCCTAGAACTCTAGCACCCAAGAGAGGTGCGCACCTTTTGCCAAAGAAGTGTACTTGCTGAAATTTCCAAACTCACAAGAAACATGTGTTTCTACAATGGAAGATTTTCCTTTACTTATATTTGACTTGTCCTATCAACTGAAGTGTCAATTGGCACAACAGGGTCGACCTCACTTAGACATATTATTTATTATTAATATAATAATTCATATTAATATTAATTATCTTTTACATTTGTTATTAGACACAATAAGATAGGGCCGACTTGTACCCTTTACAAAACAATTAGGGTTACAGGTAGGTCTGACTCTTGAACAATATATAGCAAAGGATATGATACACCCACTAGTGTTCATCCACTAGGGGCACATCCATAGGGATGTCATAACTCTGATTCACTGCATTACACAGAAGAACCAGGTCTTCACACGTTCACCTATGCTCGTCCACAGGCACGTCCACTCTACAGATCTGTTTCCCACTGCCACCGACAGGAGAATCATCTGGAGACTTCTCATCAACTTTGCTCCTCAAAGGAGGCTATCACATCATCTTCATTTATGTTCACATGACGATGTGCCCAGCACTTTTGGGGTTTCACACGTTCACCTTGTGCTCAGCCACAGGCACGTCCTAACTCAACAGATCGCCTTTCCACCGGATAATCATCTGGAGTTCTTCTCACTCTCTAAATGGAGGAGGTCATCTCTACATTCCTAACTCTATCTCAGGCAAGAACCACGTACCCTTCTTAGGGGCTTTCTCTCAGGTTTATAAGCTAAGGGAAAGACTCACATAGTTGTTATGTTCCACATCTCACAGGTTTGTAAGCTGGAGGATGTCTCCCATAACTACATTCATCAAGATTGTTGACCCCTAATCTTGTGGTTTACTCATTAATTTGTGGACAAGTCACCTTGGTGACATTTTGTATAAATAAGAGATCATAAGATCTCATTTTGATAACTCTCTCTCATTGTGAGAAGTATTGGTCTGAAATTTTCGCTACACTTGGCTCTTTTTGTCTCTTGTGCACTTGTTTATGGCTATTTTGATGAATGGTTGATGTAGGAGTAAGGCGCTAGCCTTGGATGATGTTTTCCGGCTTTTATGGTGGATTATCTTGGCATCTCTCTTGATCTTGTTATGGTCTTTTACTATTATGCTATCATTTTGTTCATGTCAAGGATTGTTGTGCTAAGAGCTAGTGGGATGTATAAGGGCATACACCCCAACCATAGTCTTCATCATTTTATGCTTCATCTCATTGATTATACAAGGGTTTTCTAAGATAAGTATAAGGGCAGACACCCTCTTAGCTTAAATCCTAGCTAGAGAAACTTGCCTTGGGAAGTAAAAGGGCTTACACCCCCAAGGAGGTAGCTTCTCTAACTCTTTCTTTATTTGACTCCATTAACCCAATAGTAAAGGCACTAGTCATATATTTTTTGCATTGGAGATATAAAATCATTGCCTTGGGAAATGTGAATTTTTTTATTTTGAAAGAATGATTCTAGAAAGCACCTTAACCTTTGCTAGATAGAATGATTCTGGAAAGCACCTTAACCTTTGTTAGATAGAATCATTATGGAAAGCCACACTAAAACCAACAAATAAACCCTAGCTGCAACAGTAGTGCGAGATGGAACCAGAAAACACCATCCAACTGCAGCAACAACATAAGACAAGGAGAGCGCACCTTCCCCAAGGGTAGCGCACAAGAGAGAGAGTCTCCACAACCACAAAACAAGAACAATAATCAAATGCAGCAGTTGCAGTTGCACTTCTTCCCCAAATTTGCACCTTCAAGAAATCCACCAATATACTCCAAGATGTCACCAAGAATACCACCAAGAGATACTAGAAGGTAGGGCACATATCTTAGGCTAGATAGCACTAGAGAGAGAGAGACCAAGAATCACCCTAGAAGATGCACCTTCCTTTCTTGCAACTGCAACTCCAAACTTGCGCTATACTTACTGAGAGAGTGAGTGAAGTGAGTGTACAAAATGAGCTCAAGAGCCTCTTATTTATAGTCCTCCATGCCACATGTCTAGGCCGACTTTTCTTTCTGGAGGGTAATACTTTAATATTATTTATTTTATTGAGCCAACTAGTCTTCTAGGGTTCTCACACATCCGTTTAGGGTTTCTCTTGCTTCCGAAATATTCTATTCTAGTCAAAGGTTACATATGGAGGTTAATACCTCCTGCAGCTACCATAATATCAACACTCCCTCCTAACTAGGGAGGTAGTAACTGTAATGGTCTCAAACACATTTATCCATTTCAAATGGTATGGGAAAGGCTCACATAGTCTTGTAGACCATTCTACAGGTAGCACCATCACAGTTGTTATCATGCAATTTGTACTTGTCCCAAAGAGAAAGGCTAAAAGAGGGAAAATTGGCGTAACACGAAGTTGTCCTATCAATGTCACCTTAATAAGACACCTCTTTCTATTTAGGGATAATAGCCCAGGGTAGACGTCCCCAGCGACCTAGGGGTTTGAGAAGTCAAAGGTTTAGATATCAAGAAAGTTATCCCCTCACAAGTCACACCGATCAGAAAGTCCCAAATTTTTAGTAAATGAAGCAATCATATGCTTAAGTGTACCTGCCCATAACAAAGCAACCAGAAAACACTATTTTTTGCAAGTACAGTTTGATGTTAGTGCTTCATAAAACCTTGGACTTGTCAATGAAAGCAACAAGTTGATAAAAGATGAAGCAAACAAAAATCTATAACAACAATGTATATATATATATATATATGGCTTCACAATCAATGCCATAAATTAGCTTCAAAATGACCAAAAATGATAATCTAATAATAGCACTATGCTAGCATTTGTCGAAAGCTAAAGAGGCAATGTAAAAATCAACTTTTGCAATTGCTTTTAGGAGCTTTTACTGCTATAATAATTGGTTGTAGCTTACCTTTGTAACAGCAGGAAGAAGGTCAGTGAATTAGTCTAATCTAGGGTTAGGAAAAGTTAGTAAATAGCTTGAGGTAAAAGTTTTAAGGGTTGTTCTCATCAATCAATCAAATAGAAGGTCCAGATCAGTGTCTTTAGGGCTAATGGAGTCACTTTTTGCAACAGCAATCTTGAAGAAATCAAATGATAATGTGTGAGCTAAGGACAAAGAGTGATGATGTTTGAAGTGTTGGTCACCCAAGGCCTCAATCAACAAGCCCTAGAAGGAAAACAGTTATTAGGAAGTAGGTAACCCTAGGCCCTAACGGTTTTCCTTCTTCTTTAGCTCAAGCTTGAAGTAAATAATGGCTTGATGAAGCAAATGATGCTAGAGTGCTACAATGGTAGGGCTCTAGCACAATGCTTCAAAAAGGTAGGCTTTCTAGCACAATCTAGTAGGTGAAAAGCTATTACGACAAGGACAATAACATGTTCTTGATCTCCTAGGGTTTTAAGCTAGCAATTTCATAATCTGGAAAAAAAATGCAAAGTAAATGTACTATAACCATTCAAAGTAAAGAAGAATTGCATAAATTCACTTACATTCACCAAGAATAATCTAGCAATTAGCCTAGATGAAGACTTTCCACCAAGAAAAATGCCAAAAACACCAATATAAGCCTCGTCCAAGAGTTGTGCACCACTTAATTTCAGCCAAAGAGCCTTAAAGGAGCCGAATTTCAGACCTCACTTAGCAAGTGAAAGAATGATGAAAAAATACAAGGGGAAAATCCCCTATTTATACAATCAAAATGAACTTTAATTACAAAATTAGGTCAAAATAGCCGGCATGGCCAGTTTACATGAGAAAATCCAATTTTACATAAATTTGTCAAATAAAACCCTAATTTAAGATTTTTAGGGTGACGCCATGCCCCTCCTAGGGTGATGTTAGCCTCCTTGTTGGAACATTAGCCCTCCAAGTGGAACGTTGGGCTTAAAATCCCTCTGGAACTGCCACACGTGCCAACCAATGTCGTCCTCAAGCTGGATACCTCAACTGGGTGACATCAAGCCTCTAAATGATGACGTCAAGGACCTTCAAGGGCCAACATCATTGTGGGAGGGAAAGATCCCCCCTGGGTCCAAGCCTTCCAGGTTGTCTCTGGTGGAACGTCCTCCTCACTCTATGGTGCAAGCCTCTGGTATATGTCTGCCCCTAGCTGGAGTCTCAACATCCATCTAGTGGGCTTTTAGCCCTATGGAGGTCCAAGCTAATCATCTCCCCATGTGTACACGTCCGTCGAGCATGGTCCTCCAGTAACTACAAGTATGCCCTCCATGGGCTCATAAGTCACAAGGATCATAGCAATGTCAATCACATCTAATAATCAAGTTACCCAAACATGTGCATAAACCCCCCTTTTCCCAGACAAGTGCTCAAAGGCGTTATGTTATTCTACAAGCCAGGTTTGGAGAGGGTTTCAGGACATCCTATTGGGCTAATTCTCCTTAGATGTGGGATGTTTCTAGGTGAAGACCAATCTAGGTCGTGTAAGTGCATGAGATGGTATGGTGATGTTCGGGCAGTGGGTGCAGTGATGAAAGGGAAATGTAGGGCTTACCTGTGGGTGCCTCTGAAGAGGGTGAGCTGCACCTTGTCATGGATGCAAATGTTTCCAAGCCCATTCAATGCCTTCTTACCTTTTTATCTTATTGTTTTTTCTTTCAAGAGAATAGTTGGGGGACACTGCCCTGGCGTGGTGACCAGTGATGACAGCGTTACCCACAAGCATTTCACAGAGATGGGAAGGTTGGCTCGTGATGAGACCCCCTTTCTCCTAGCTATGCTACCAAGAGCCACTACCCTGGCGTGGTGACCAGCTGAATGGTAGTGTCACACTGCTACATGCCCATGGACCTAATAGGTTGGCTCGTGATGAAACCCCCTATCCTCCAACTAGGTCTTGAGTTTATTTATTTTATGGGTCCCTCCTTTTCTTGCTAGGAAGCCTTTTATTGCTTTCTCGAGGATCCCTGGGCGAAGCATCGGAAGGTTTTGTTCTTTTGGCTTTTATCTTTTTCGGGCTACTTTTACGCTCTCGACCTTTAGCCCCTTTTTCCCACAAGGCAAGGTACAATCCTTTGCTAGCTTGGAAAACCCAATGCCCGAACCGATGCAGGGGATGGATGAGAGGGAAGATGACAAAAAGTGATAAGTATGGTGGGAATGGACGATGGCCTTTCATGAACCCACCCAGTGGCAACTCACTCCTAAGGGAACCAACTTGCTAGGGCATTCNNNACCCCCCCCCCGGGTATGGACAAGTTAAAAGGCATAAAGTCCAAGCATACGTCATGAAGCAAAAGAGAATTGAATGCACATATTCAAATGTTTTAAGAATCAGAGTGACACATACCATCATACTCGAACTCATTACCTCATGGAGCAAGACCCACTACTGTTGAAGGACCAGGCCGATGGGATGGATGTTGTTGCTGCTGACAGGATGGAGGCGTTAAAGAAGAAGGATGGGCCCTCCATGGCCAAGCTCAAGTCAATCTGGGTCTCGGTACTCCATGTCTAGGACCT
>CBVK0101910415.1:0-15460 GCA_900067695.1 Picea abies
AGCCTATAAAACACATCATATATACAAAGGATCCATGGCCTTAAGATCACACACTCTTATTTTGGTATGAGATTCCCGCGCACTGACTACATGCGTGCAGAACTGGACCAAAAACCCTGTATCATCACCTCACCAACTTATAAGCATTTTTACATTTACATTTACAATTGGGGTTCAACCTAGGGGTATTACTTGGAGGTTCAACTTTGCATATTTCTGAAGGTCCAAGGGAATTTAGAGCACATAAATCCCTAGCAAAGGGTAGAACATGATTGTGATATCACTTAATGTTAGAGGAGTTGGGGGTGCTCCAAAATTTCTAGCCCTCAAAAGGTTGCTTGAGTTGGTAAAACCATATATTTTTCTAGTACAATAAACTATGGTATGTGGGAACAGAGCTAGAGAGGTTTTTTCTAAACTGTTACCTCTTTGGAATTTTTTTGCGGTGGATTCAAAAGGGTTTTCAGGGGGTCTGCTTTCTGCTTGGAATCCTAAAAAAGATAATTTCGATGCTTTTCTGACCCCTACATGAATTTTGTTAGATGGTTTTGTAAACGATCTCAATAATAATTTGAAGTTGGTAAACTGTTACGAGCCTTATGCTAACAAAGAGATGTTCTAGAAAAATTCAAAGACAAATGGTATTATGAAGGAGCCTGATTTGATTTTGGGAGGCGATTTGAATTTTACTTGATCTGTGCAGGAAGTTTGGGGCTCTTCCTCTAGGAATGATCCTTTGACCTCCTTTTTTAATCAAATGCTACAGGACGAAGGGATAATATATGTAGAACCAATTGATATCATGCCGACTTGGATAAATGGAAGAGGGAATAAATATTATGTTTCTAAGAGGTTGGACTGCTTTTTACTTAATGAAAGGCTCACGATTTTGGGTCTCAGATATCGGTCGTGGGTGCTAAATGTTAAAATCTCTGATCATATGCTAGTGGTCATTCAAATTGAACAAAGGTAGGAAAATATTAAGTTTCCTTTTAAGTTTAATTCGGTTTGGTTAACTGACCTAGATTTTGTGAATCTAGTGCGGTCCAATTAGCATCAGTTCTCGATTTTAGAGGGTTATTCCCCAATGGATTCAATAGTTCAAAATTTAAAATTGTTGAAATATTTGGCCATTAAATGGGAAAGGAATAAGAATATTAAATCAAAAGAGGAATTAGTTCAGTTGGAATTGGACTTGGAAGATCTTTACTCTTCACTTCTTGGGGTTTTTGAGAGGGAAGATTATAGGGTTATGGTAGTAGAGAAAGAGAATATGAATATGGAATTGTTAAAACATGAGGAGGAGACATGGAGACAAAAAAGTAGAGCTAATTGGCTTGCTTGTGGAGATAGGAATACTAAGTTTTTTCATTCCTATGCCAACTATAGAAGACATATTAATTCTATTTGGGATATTAGAAAGGAGGATGGTTCTTTAGTTACAAGTTAGAAGGAATTAGAAAAGGAAGCTATTATGTATTTTCAAAATATTTTTAAAGCACATGAGCATCTCTCTATTGTTCATCAGTTGGAAGTAATTCAAGATTACCCTAGGCTCTTTTCTGTGGATGAAGGAAAGAGAATTGCTAATCCTGTTCTTTTATATGAGGTGTTGGATACATTGAAAGGTTTTGTTGTTTCAAAAAGTCATGGGCCATATGCATGGGCTGTTGAATTTTTTTTTGGAGTTTTTTGATCTCTTAGGCTCTGAATTTTTGGAAGTGGTGGAGGAATCCGTACTGAAGGGAAGGTAAATGGGGCTCTCAATGCAACCTTTATATCTCTTATTCCAAAAAGTGAGAAGCTAGAGTCCTTTGCAGGTTTTAGACCCATTTCTTTGTGTAATTTGATTTATAAGATAATTTATAAAATTATTGCTTCTAGAATCAAATCTTACCTCTCAAAAGGCATCTCAAAGGAGTAGTTTGGGTTCTTGGAGAATATGCATATTACAAATGCAATTGGAGTGGCTCAGGAGGCTATGCGTAGTATAAAGATAAAGAAGTCCAAAGCATTGGTTTTGAAATTAGATATGATGAAAGCTTATGATAGAGTTGATTGGAGCTTTCTCAGATTAGTTTTGCTTCAGGTTGGACTTAGCTTAGAAGCCATTGAATGGATTATGGGGTGTGTTAGCTCAAAAAATTTCTCTGTCCTAATTAATGGTAGTCCTTTCGGTTTTTTTAGAAGCTCAAGAGGTTTGAGGCAAAGATGTCCACTTTCTCCTTTGCTATTTTCACTTATTGTTGAAGGACTAAGTAGAATTCTTCTGAAGCTACTTGAAGTTGGTAGACTTGAAGGAGTCTTGGTAGCAAATGGGGTTAGTATTACTTACTTGATTTTTGTGGATGACATTATTTTTTTTGGAAAATGATCTTTAGAAGAATGACAAGTTTTTATGGATGCTCTGGACTTGTTTTGCAATGCTACTGGAATGATTTTCAGTTCTCAAAAGTCTCAATTTTTGGAAGCAGGTTGTTCTGGGGAGGAGTTATTTCAATTAAAGAATTGTTGCCTTATGAGGTAAAATCCTTAGACGAGGGATTTAAATATTTGGGGTTCTTTCTTAAGCCTAATTTATACTCTGTGAATGATTGGATGTGGCTGCTTAAAACTGTGGAAAAAAGAATCTCAAATTGGTGCTATAGATAGCTAACTTTGGGAGGTCGGTTTATTCTTGTAAAATCAGTTTTGGAAAACATTCCTATTTGTTGTCTATCTTTGGCAAAGATTCCTAAAGGTGCATTAGAAAGAATCTAAAGGAGGATGTTCAGTTTTTTGTGGATTGGTAAAAAAGATAAAGAAATAATTCATTTGGTAAATTGGAATATGATTGCTAAGACAAAAAAGAAGGGAGGATGGGGCTTTAAAAACATATTTGGTTTTGGCAGAGCATTGCCAGCAAAGAGTTTGTGAAGGCTAGGAGTCTAATGATCCCAGGTCTTTGGCATGAAGTGATACTTAAAAAATATTTGAAAAATAAATCTGTAGTGGAATGGTTTAGAGAAGCGAGAAAGAATTTAAAAGGAATTTCAAATTGTTGGAGAGCCCTTACTTCTTCAATGCATATTATCACAGATTGGATTGTTTGGATGCCTGGAAATGGTTGGGATATTCGTATTGGATTGGATCCTTTGATAGGATCTCAATCATATTACAAATTGTTTGATAATTTAATCTCTACACTTCACTCAAAAGGATTGAAGTTTCTGGCACATGTTGTTTCTATGGATACAGGAAATTTGAATGTTTTTAATTGGAAAAGTGCAGAGATGCTTGATCTTTTTGGAGAGAAAAAAGATGAATGGGAGACTTATGTGAGGGGAATTAAGCATTCTGGTTTTGTGCTATCATATAAAAATGATTCAATTGTTTGGTCTTGGGATGGTAAAGGTGGGAAAGTCTATGCAAAATAGTCTTATGAGGTACAATTTTTAGATGATTCTGGTGATGTTTCAGAGGATTGGTTGATTGATGTATGGAAGTGGCATATTCCCTTGCGAATTAAATTTTGTAGCTGGCTGTTGATTGAAAACAAAGTTCTAACTCAAGATAATTTGTCAAAAATATATTTTATTGGTCCAAGTAGATGTGTACTGTGTGGAGAGGAGGAGGAAATGATAAATCATCTGATGGTTCAATGTTCTTTCTTCAAATAAGTTTGGAAGTATATTTCAACAGTTTATCAGTTAAAAAAATATTGGGGTTGTGGTCAACTTCGTGATTGTTTCCAGTGTTGGATACAAGAGATGGGAAATTGGAAGGAAATACCTTTTTTCCTTTGTTGGGAAGTTTGGAGACATAGAAATATGATTATTTTTGAAGGTCAAAATTTTTCTCTGTCTAGGGTGTATAACTGAGTTATGCAAGATTTGGGTGAGATATAAAAAGTTTATTTTGTCCAGTGTCAAAGAATAACTCGTCCTCCCTTGTTGTAGGGTAATACTGCAGTTGGTTTCTTTGATGGTGCTTCTCAAAATGGGGGAGTTAGATGTGGTGTAGGTGCTATTCTTAAATGCCTAGTTTTGAGTGTCTTCAACATTAAAATGAATTGTGGGTATGGGACCAATACAAAAGGGGAACTTTTGGCTTTATGGTGTATTTTTTTATTTTGCACACTTTTCTTGTTTACCACTGGTTGGAGATTCAAAATTTATAGTTGACTAGTTTTCTTTTGAAAGTAATATGCATGCGATCAATTTACAACCTTGGATGGCAAGAATTCACTAGTTGAGTGCAAATCCAACATATTTACATGGAATTTAATAGGGAAGATGAACACCTTTCAAAGTAGGATTTACAGTTGGATGAAAGTTTCTTATTTTTTGCAAAAGGGGAGGGTGCTCATGTAGAATCTTTTGAATATTTGGCTATAGACTAAATCTGGGTATTTATGATATTGAATTAAGATCCTTGTTTTTGTGTAAGAATAATTTATGGAGTTTGTTTTTGTAGACTCTATGATACAATTATGGTTTTTAAGGAAGTTAAGTTTTGAATAACAATTACAAAATTCCCTTTAAAATGATATTGTAAAATTATCATTATATTTTTAATATAAAATCTTTTTTTTATTTGAAAAAAACAAATTGTCATCCATATACCATCTCAAATATTAACATCAAATTTGATATATACATATCATTTATACATTTCATGATAATGACTAGTAACAAAATAATTAAGAGCATCAACACAATATTTTCTTAAAAAACTAACCATTATTTTTTTAAAAATAATATATATTTTATTTATATAGAAAAATGTGTTTTCATAATTTCAAAATAATAATATATATTTATTTATATGAAAAATAGAAAAAAAATTCATATATTCATTAAAAATAAAAATAAAAATTCATATATTCATTAAAAAAAAATATTTTCCAATTTAATGTATATAAAAAATTCATTCCCATAATAACATTAAAATATTTAAAATATAGAATAAAAAAAACATATATTCATTAAAAAAATTATATTTTCCAATTTAATGTATATAACAAATTTATTCATTAAAATATTTAAAATGGATAGCAAGTTTCCTAAAATTTCTCCACATAATTCATTTTAAAATTAAAATTATTTTTTTTCTTTAATAAAATAATATTATATATTAAAATATCATCCCACACAAAATCAAAGTATCAAAATTATTTAAATAATCCTATATTATTTTATACATTTTCCCAAATTTAATTTTTAATATTTTAAAATACATTATCTTTAATTTTACCAAATTTCCTTTCTTTTATATTTAAAATATATAGAAATTTATTTATTAAAGCATTTCAACTGAACAATGAATAATCCAACATTCATAGATATTTATAATTTTTTTTAATCTCTTTTCAAAAAAGACCAAGCCCATCATTCATTACATAATATATTTGTTAAACCAAACTAATTGATACATATTTATTAATATATTTATTCCATTTCATCCAACTAAACTAGATTGAACATTCATACATATTTATGAATATTTATATGTCCTTATTCAACTGAATTTACCAAATATAGGGATTCCTCCTGAATTAACCTAACCCTATCTTGACCTAACAAGTAGTCTTGGTTCTTGGGATCCTCCTTGGTTTCGTTGCAACATGATCAGCTGCCACCTTGTGGCGGGTTGCATATCCATGATCAGCAGCTTTAACGACACTAACATGAGGTTTGGGAGGCATTGCATCCAATTCATGCAAAACCCTAACAATGTCTCCAACAAGTCTCTCTGCAAGGGTTCTGTTGAAGTCTTCCCGAACCACCACACGAAGAAGCGTTATGTGCTGAGCATCTGGAGCCATGGTGTAGGCAGGCACTATCCACCCAAATCGCCTGAGGTGCTCTGATACCTCGTACTCGTCATGCTTACGATTCTCCTTCAGCGAAAATGCCACCAGGGGCACGCCAATCTCTTTCGACAAAATATTGAAGCGCCCAGTATTCAACAGCCTCTCACGCAAAAGCTGGGCGTTCGCATTGCAGTTCTCCATAATTCTTTTGTATCCCTGCACGCACAACCTCAAATATCACGTTATATTGTTATTAACAGAGAAATTATCATTGAGTCTACTTACTCACCTCAAATCCAAGCCGAATGAGCTGGTAATATTGAGCGATGATCTGACTTGCACCTGCGTTAGCATTAGAAGAAGATCATTATTGAATATAAGCTGATCTGTGGCCCTCTGTAGATATATGTTAATACTTGATCTATTAAGCTTATAAACAGATTACATGTTAATCTCGAATTTAAATGTTAATCCCGAATTTATTACTAATGTAAAGTGATCGAATCACTTTGATATATAGTTATCAACTTCTAATTGGAATTAGGTTAGATACCAAAAAATCCAATACTGAAAAAATTTGAGAGTATACATCTTATAAATAATAAAACATATTATTTTTTCAAAATTTTAGAAAATTTAAAAAATTTAAATTGGTTATTATAATATTCAAAATCTCAAAAACCCTTTAAAAATTGTTTTCAATCATCTCTTTTGAAATAAAAATTACATAATTTTGATCTATTATAATGTGTGGATATTATAATTTGTGAATCTGAAAAGTAATCCCACCACTAATACTAATATTAATACTAGTGAAATTAGATTAAAATCTCACCACTAATACTAATATTAATATTAATACTAGTGAAATTAGATTAAATGCTCTTAAAACAAGGAAACTTCTCCTACTTTCCTTGAAATAAGGTAAAAACATTTTTAGAAATATAAAATTTTGATTTTTATATGAAATTAAAGTAAAACTTTGAATTCTATATAAAATTAAAGTATTTTTTTTTTTTTATAGTAAATTGACAATAATAATATAAGGTCAAGCTAGATACCAAATTGATGTATGAGATTTCCTCCTCCAACTATTTTAACTGGTAAAGTCTATGAAGATATGCATATCCTACCCCTCTTTGGATTTGAACTTGTGATCTCTTATGAGGAAACACATATTTTTAACAATTTACCATTGCAATATCAATAACCAATAACCAAGAAAAGAATGATAAACAAATTTAAAATCCTTTCATCATTTTCACTGAAGTTTACTGGGCTTTTTTCTAGAAACAAAGCATTTTCTGGTTGATTGAGATTTTGTGACTGGCTGTTGATTAAGAGTTCTTATTAGAAACAAAACATTTGTGGGTTTGTGACCTCTTATGAGGAAACACATGTTCTTAACCATTTACCATTGCAATATCAATAACCAATAACCAAGAAAAGAATGATAAACTAACTTAAATCCTTTCATGATTTTCACTGAAGTTTACTAGGCTTTTTGTTAGAAAAAAGTATTTTCTGGTTGATTGAGATTTTATGACTAGCTGTTAATTAAGTGTTCTTATTAGAAACAAAGCATTTGTGAGTCTATGACCTCTTATGAAGAAACACATGTTCATAACCATTTACTATTACAATATTAATAACCAGTAATAAAAAAAAATGATATACAAACTTAAAATCCTTTCATCATTTTCACTAAAATTTATCTTTTTTTGACAGATTGAGATTTTGTGACTGACTGTTGATTAAACGTTGTTATTAAAAACTAAGCATTTTTGGGTCATTGAACTTTTGGACTATTGTGATTGCAGCCAGGTTGATTGAGTTTTGTAACTGCCAGTTGGTTGATTGAGCTTCTGTGCGGGGGCTTCAGCTTGAAAAATTCCATATGTAAATTCGAATTGAATTATTGAACCCAACCAAATTTTCAAATTCTTTAAGAGGAATTTGGTAACTATTAGTTTGATACATAATTTTTTTACCGAACCAAAATTTCGAATTCTTTCAGCCAATACTGCGGAATTTGGTAACTATTAGGTTGATACATAATTTTTTAATTGAAAAAACTTTGTACAGTAAAATTTGATCCTCCGATTATATTGATAGATCTGAAGTTTAAAATGAATCCTTTACTAGTTTATATATGTATTTATTGTTCATTGATTAAGTAAGTGGACAGTTGATGGAGGTTATAATCTTTTCCATGTTGAAATGTAAAATGCGTGTCTCCATCTTTAAAAACTAATTTAGATCTCTAAAATATCGACAAATCTTTCAAAAACACAAACACTTTCACCATTATAAAAAATTAACTATCTCTGATACAGAGTTAAAAATATATGAATGCCAACTAACAGTATTAATAATACCTTTGGAAAAATTGAGCGTGAATGTGGGTTGATCTGCTCCAAGATAGTTGATGTGGAAAATGAGCTCTTCTGGAAGATCTTGCTTGGTGCGCCACACGACCCATCCAATTCCAGCATAAACAAGCCCATACTTGTGCCCACTCACATTGATGCTCCGCACCAGTGGTAGCCGAAAGTCCCACTCCAACTCTGGATACAAAAATGGAGCAATGAACCCACCGCTTGCGGCATCAACATGTATTGGAGTGTCCCACCTATATATTACGTGCACCACCCAACTCACCGTCAGTCTAAAGCTATCAATCGTCTGTATAACTTTGTCATGAAATATAAATTGTCTGTATAACTTACTTTGTTTGCTTGTTCTTCTCCATCAACAGATCGTTAAGGAGCTTCACATCCTCAAATTCGCCATTATAAGTAGAACCCAAAATGGCCGCCACGCATATAGTGTTCTCGTCTACCATTTCAACTGCTTTTCTTGGATCCATTACGTAATACCCTTCTATCAGTTTAACTTCTTTTAACTCTACCTCGAAATATCGAGCAAATTTCTCCCAGCAAACCTTCAGAAAAACTTTCAGTTTATCAGAATCGTTCTGTGAGTAAAAAACTAAATCATATCCCTAACATAATGCGTATATTGCTCGACAATAGTCACGAGATGACAAGTGGGAACTGATAAAGCCCCTGTAGAGGGTCGATTGTCAACCATAAGTGGTCCTGGCCCAGGTCCTCCCGGCAACGGGCCATTAAACAGCCTAATTACAGTTGGATGGTTGGTCAATATAAGCCGAGGACCCATTAAATTGTTCAAAGGTCGAGTAATTATTTATAAGTGCAGGTTGCAATTGAGATTCAGAGGATAGTATACCATATAAAACTTGTAAGTTGAATGAATAAACTAGAGTAGATTCATCTTAAACTCTAATTTATTAAGTATTTAGACGGATCCAATTTCTTTAGGGTAATTTTTTTTTATCATTTAAATTTCTTTTATATATTAATTGATAAAAAGTTACACTTTCAGAAATTTAATTTTTTTTTTGATGTTTGATAATTGAAAATTAAGATGGATCTAAGTGGATTTAACTTTTTGACTTTTTAGATATTGTTAATATGTAATTATGTAGTTATTTATTTATTTTTTATTATTTTCACAACATCTTTTCATAATGGGTTAATATCCAACATGCTATACAACATTGAATGTTGTGGTAGGTGGATTATAAGTCATCAGAAACAATTCAGATCTGACAGCCTATAATCTACCTTCTACAACATTCAATGCTGTCTAACATGGTGAATATTGCTGGCCCTACCCATACTAAACTGTAAAACAATTCAGATCTGACAACCTACAATCCACCTTCTACAACATTCAATCCTGCTTAGCAGAGTGAATATTGCTAACCCTCTCCATACTCCATGCAAACTGTAAAGCCTGACTACTTTCAATGCAAATACTTTATTAATATTATAAAAAATCTCTACTGTTATTTAATACATGCAAATACTTTATTAATATTATAAAAAATCTCTACTGTTATTTAGTACATTATTAATATTATAAAAAATCTCTACTGTTATTTAGTACATTATTAATATTATAAAAAATGCTCTACTGTTATTTAAAAAAAAATTATTGCCTCACAATCATCAGAAAAGGATTTAGCTGCAGGTACCTGGACGTTGGAACCAGTGACTATATTTGGCTTGTCATAGGGCTTTCCTTGGGCTTTTCTCTTGTTCTGCCACTTTCGTTTGAATGCAAGGCCGGCCAGCATTATAGCCTCCGAAGATCCCACTGTTCCAACGCCAATTGCCTGTTCACCCTGTTGTAGTGGGGCGTGATACATGCGAGCTATTATGTTTACGCAACGGTTCTGTTAAAAGTAGGAAATCACACCCCTTAATTAGTGCTCTTGAAAACTTGTAAAACTGAGAAACCCAAAAGCAAGTAAAAAGAAAAGCAGAATCCATGTACAGACCTGTAACTCTGTTGTGACAGGGTACTCGTCCATATCAACATAATTCTTATTCATGGCTGACATCATGAGCTTATCGCACTCAGGTTCCATCCATGTTGTCACGAAAGAGGCCAGGTTCAGTCTGGGATTGCCATCTAGCATCAGCTCATCGCTGATGATCTGGTATGCAGCCTCTTTCGGAGTACCTTTTTCTGGAAGCCGAAACCTGCATATGACCATAATTAGTATGCACATCCAAATATAAATGTAAAGACATCAACAGACAAAATAAAGGGCATGGTATTATAATACTTAGGTAGAGATTCTTGACAATAGCGAGTGGCAAACATAGAGTGAATCGAACTGTCTGAGTCGAGGTTAGCTTCGCTGAGAGCCATTTTGTCTAACCGAATTTAATTCAGAATTTAATGTATACCAAGCAGAGGAAGACGAAGGATGTCTGCTTGCAGTGGGGTTCTCTTATAGTGTTGGAAATTGCAACTAGCTTGCCTTACAATTTATTCTCCTTTTGCTAACGTGCTTAAGCTGCCATTGAAAGGTTCTTCTATGGGCATCTTGCGTACCAGCAGAAACCACACGGTAGCCTTACATCATCATTATTCCCAGCCTCAAAGATTTTCAAACCATCCGCTCTTATAAAGATAAAGATCAGGAATTTCAAACTGTGCCCTCTGATAAAGATAAAGATCAGGAATTTCGTCGGGGTGAATACGCTTTATCATTTACCATACAAAAGTAAAAGAAAATTTCTGTGCACTCATATAAATGAGAAATATCCACAATAACTTAAGTAATACAACTTTCTTAATTTGATTTTGAAAGCTTATAATTCATAATAAGAGTGAATTAGCAAAGCTTCAATGTTAATCATAAAAAGATTTTCACAATTAATTATAATAACTTTTAAAAATTTAAAATATGTTTTGTGAATATACAAGATTGAATTTTTTTAGAAAATATTATATTAAAAGTTTCCAAACATTCAAGATTTTAGTGAAGACTTCACTCATCATCAAAACAATTAAAAATAAATAAAATTTCCACTTCAAAATTTAACGTTTCAAAACTTCCAACAACACATGTTTTCAGAAAATGTCAAACTCATTCATAAACTAAACAAACTTACTTTATAGCTTTCATAAAGTCTCTATGATTTACCATTATAGTAATCCTAATTTACCATTAGTAAGACATCCACCCTAAGATATGAATTGAAGTCTTTAGCTTTACTCTTACTCAAAGGATTATTTTTAAAAAAATTATTGAGATCTAAAGTGGAATCGAATCTCTTTGTACGGGCGCTACAGTTAACTTTGTGAATAATGTTCAAGCAACATGGCTTTGAATTGCCTTGTGACACACGACCAAGAGCAGCACGACGAAGTTATACGAAACCGTGGAGCAGTTTCGGGTTTATTCAATGAAGTGGGAAAGGTATGAAAATCAAAGCATAGATATTGCATATTTTAAGTTAATAGAACATAAAGTGCGTGTGGTAACAATTAAACAAACATAGATATGTGGTGTGTGGGGGTGATTAAGAAAACATAGATATCTGGTGTGTGGGGTGATTAAGAACACATGTAGGAGAACGAAAAATAAACAATTAAATAATCCAGTGAAATAAGATGAATTTATAATCTAAATATATAATTAGAAAAAGTAAATGTTTAAATTTTTAAAAATTTATTTTATTTTACATATTATATTAATTATTTTTTTAATATTATATTAAAAAAATAATATTATTATGATGAGTTTGAATATTTGATTTTATCATTAAATTGTTATTACTTGAATGTTCTAAAACAGATTTACATGACAATATAAATGTAAATTTTATAAGATAATGTTATTTTATAATCATGTATTGTAAATGTTATAAGATAGTGTCATTTTATAATCACTTGCTATTGTTATAAGACATGTTTTTATTTTATTTAAACTTACATGACAATATAATTGTGAATGTTCTAAGATAATGTTATTTTATAATCATGTAATGTAAATGTTATAAGAGAGTGTAATTTTATAATCATGTGCTATTTTTTCAACACTTTTATTCTTTATTTCTATTTGTTTAATATGCTATAACCAAAATGTATAATAATATAAAAAGTAGAGATTTATGTTAATTGTGAAGCCAAATTTGTATTCTAAAAATTATTGAGCAAAGTAAAAAGTTAGGAAATTAAATACTAGAACTTTCTGACTTGATTTGGAATGTATATTTTGATGCACATTGATTTCACTTAACATTTCTAGAGTGTATGTATACTAGATATTTCAGTTTTGAAGGCTCTAGATGCTCATAACCTATAATATGTGTAAATCCTTTATGTGTAAATCCTTTCCATCGACATGTTGTAATAAGCAGTTGCATATAATTTAAATCTGTTTCTGGCTATGTCCTCTATTTTTAATTCCCTGTTCCTCTATATTTGCTGAAATTGTGTTCCTCAATTTTTCTTGAAATCGAGAGTTTTGTATTTGCTGAAATTGTGTTCCTCAATTTTTCTTGAAATCGAGAGTGGTAGGGAGTGATCTCACCTTTATTTGTTGGGTAATTTCAGACTTGTTGGGTGACTTTAGAGAGTACCTAACAATTGGTATCAGAATGCAAGAGAAAGGGGACGTGATGGTATCATAGAGCAGGTGAAAGGGGGCGTGAGAGGTTGCAAGCCATAAGTTTGTCTCTTGCAAAAAGATCAAAGACCATGAGCCATGAGCCATATCACTGTCTTGGACTATCTTTCTACGTGTAGAGGAGAAATCACATGTGTGGAGAAGAATATCCTGAAAGGTCGCAGAGGGTTGTCTGATTTGGAAAATCCTGTTCTGTTCACTTTGTTGGAGGCCACATAGAGAATTGAAGGTCGTTGACCCTACTCATTTTGGTGAGGTCATAGAGGACACGATTTAGTGGAGATTGTCTATTTGCATGCTGGAGACCACAAAGGCCACATTTTGCCTACACACATAGGTTTTCCATAATTTTGGTCAAACTCACAAAGGAGTAGGATGAGTATCTCTTTGTGGACATTTCCATGAAGGTGTCTATTTTATTTTATTTATTTATTTATTTCTGGGGATGGGTGTTCAAAAATTTGGCGGAGGCCGTGGAGCCTAGTCTGCTGATTTGGTGAAAACCCTGCGGTCCTCTAATCGATTTTGTGGCCATAAAAAAGATTCTAGTATCAATTGCTTCAACTTGTTGGTTAGCTCCATGTTATCAATTGAGTTGGGTCCCATTGAGTATGGAGACAATGGAAGCATGGAACTAGATATATATGAAATATATATTTAATATTTATAAATTTATTATTCGATGTCTTATTCAATGTACAACAACGTGTATTAAATACATGTAAATGAGTAGAGTCACATTTTTTTGTCTAAAAAGACATGACTTTACATTAAAATTATAATTATTACATTAATGATATAATTAGTAATTAATGACATTGTAATATACATACATTATATTACAAGTCATCCCTCCCTAAAAAATATTTGTCCTCGAAGCATAGGCAAGGTTGAATGATTGGATTTAAGGCGTTAGTCGTAGCTAGATTTATCTCTTCTGGAAAAAGAAATCTCTGTACGAGCCCAAGGAGGAGGTCTAATAGGATTACAATCCCATCTCTGAAGTTCACATTCCCGTTGATGTTCATGTTCCCTTTCCCTTTCAAATTGAGATATAACCATTTCCTTTGTGATTATGCTCCTCATGGAGACCATTCTGCCTTGAAGTGGATTTTATTTTTCCATCAACTAGCTTTGATGGGTTACTTTGGAGGGTTGTATCCTCACCTCCACATGACCAATCATCAACATTGTATTCAGGCTCTTGTATTAATGACTTTTCAAATGATGATGCCCCACTTTTATCATCTGTCGACATTCTATTATCAATAATAGGTATGGAAATTTCCATCATGTTTGTTGTTGGTTTGCTTGCAACAAAGGCAAGAGATTGATCAAGCTGTTGAATAAAAATTTCCCTTGAGTTTTCTTTTGGGGTGAACATGTTTTCTCTTGGGGTGAAGATGGCATTTCCCTTTGGAGTGCTAGGTGCTCCTTCACTATCACTTAAAAATGATACCTTGGGAATATCCTTCTTGGGATTGTATCTATGTGAATGTATGTGGATCCTTGACCTTTGAGTGACATGCCTTGGAGTCAACAACGATGTTTTGCTTACTTGAATAGGTTTTTCATTACATGCAAAGTAGATATTCCATATTGAATGGAAGGAGATCCCTCGTTTAGACCCATAGTCATCTGAGGCATATACCCGATATGTTAGAGGTAGACGTGGAAAATTTAGTTAGAGTGGGGAATAAGAAGGTTGCATGAGGATTGTTACTTCTAGACTAAATGTGATTTAAATCACATGATGTGGATGTCTGTTCCTTTACATTTCTAGGCTAACATGTAAGTATTCCATGAGGAAAGGATCTAGGACTGGATTTTTCAGATCTAGGGGTGTGCTTCTCATCCAATGACATCAACATTCTTTCAAGGGGGATGACCTCCTCCCATCGCGATTTAAGGACAATATCTGAAGAGTATACTATTTTTTTCACCACATTTGGGTACCCTGCTTCTTCCAAGAATAGCCACTATTTTTTTCACCACATTTGGGTACCCTGCTTCTTCCAAGAATAGCCATAAGACCAGGGCTTCCTTTGCAAGATCCGACTCTATGCTTAAATTTAGAACTAAACTTAGATAAAGGTGGTGGTTCACATTATAAAATGATTTGATTTGCATGCCAAAAATACATTCCATGATAAACGTTGAAGAGTGAGGGTGGTAACGCATGATGGTAGCAATCCAAAACATAAAGTATCAAGGAAAAATTCTATCCTTCAAATTGATGGGATCCACGATCTTGCCCACTTCTCTGAAAACTTCCTTGGTATAATCACACGAAGAGGGGTGGTGATGGAAGAAATAATGAAACCACCCATATACTACCTGCAACAAGTATTTATATCTTCTGATCGAAGAAAGCACCTCCCTATTTTATAGGTAGTGTTGGCCATAAAGATGAAGGGGATTAAGTCTCTCCCACGAGCCCTTCCGATATTGATGCGCCTTGGCACAAAAATTAGTAGCAAACCTGGAGGTCCTAACTCTATTGCTCCCAGCTCCAATTTTGAACAGATCATAGTCAAATTCCTCACTCTTTCTATTATCAACCTTAACTCTCATGCTCAAACTGTGCCCTTACCATTTTTTTTTTTATATTTCTCTCTTTGGAGACTTTAGGGTTTCTGACGCAACGCCAC
>CBVK0101910429.1:0-15878 GCA_900067695.1 Picea abies
GAATGTCTAAGGCTAATGTTGGATAAATGCAAGCAGTGTCAAATTTATTTGAATCTGATGAAGTGCATCTTCTTCTCACCATTTGGAGTGTTGTTAGGTCATATTGTATGTAAGCAGGGATTGCAGGTAGACCCATATAAAATTGCCATTATCGTTGATCTGTCACCTCTGACTTCTGTCAAACAACTACGCACTGCACTGGGACATAATGGATATTACAGGAAGTTCATCAAAGTCTATGCCCAAATTACATCACCTATGGAGAAGCTATTGAATAAATACTGTCAGTTTGGTTGGATAGACGAATGCCAATAGAGCTTTGACACATCGAAATAAAAGATGGTTACTGTGCCCATTCTAGTTTTTCTAGATTGGAGAAAGGAGTTTCATGTGCATGTTGATGCATATTCTCTTTCCTTAGGAGAATTTTTGGCACAACCTGGAGAAGGGGATATCAACCATCCATTAGCTTTTGCTAGCAGGAAGCTATCTACAGCTGAAATTAATTACACCGCTACAGAGAGAGAAGGATTAGCCATGGTGTATACACTGCAAAAATTTCACCACTACTTGTTGGGAGGACACTTCAAGATGTTCACAGATCACTCCGTGCTGAAATAACTGGTCAACAAGCCAATGTTTGGGGGGAGAATATGCAACTGGCTTCTGTTGTTTCAAGAATATTATTTTGAGATCATAGTTAAGTCAAGAAGAATGAACAAAGGCCCTGACCACTTGTCGAGGTTGGAACACGGCGAAGAGCCCACCAGTTTCGAGGATACCTTGCCAGATGCACAGTTGATGGCCATTAGAAATATTGATGACCACTTAGCAAACGTAGTCCATTTCCTTTCAATAGGAATGGAACCTAGTGGGTATACCATTCCCCAGAAGAAACGACTGGTGGTGCATGATGCAGACATTTCACTTATAGTTGGACAACTATACAAGATGGGACCTGGTGAGATACTAAGAAGATGTGCTATGGAGGTAGAGCGACCATTGATCCTCATAGAATCTCATGAAGGCATCATAGGAGGACATTATGTAGGGAAAGCAACTGCGCAGGAAGGCATCATAGGAGGACATTATGTAGGGAAAGCAACTGCGCAGAAGGTTCTGAGAGCTGGCATTTGGTGGCCTACCCTACACAGAAATGCTAAATATTATTCCAGAGCCTGTGTTGTATGTCAAAGAGTTGGGAAACCGTCCAAAAGAGATGAAATGCCATTAGCACCGCAGGTGAGCCTACAATCATTTTAAAAGTGGGCCATTGACTTTGTGGGACACATAAACCCACCAAGGAAGCACATAGGAGCAAGGTACATCATCATTGCGAAAGAATACCTCACTAGCTAGGATGAATCCAGAGAAGTTAAGGACTGTAGTACAACTACAGTTGCATTCTTTATATTTGATGACATCATAACCAGGTTTGGATGCCCCAAGATCTGTATGAGTGATCAAGGCACACATTTCATCAATTAGACAATTGAAGCATTGATTGAAGAATTTTTAGTCCACCATCATAAGAGCACACCTTACCATCCATAATCAAATAGGATGGTTGAAGCATTCAGGTTATATAGGTCCACAATACTGCTGGTACTCTTAAATCCTAGTCATCCCTGTTCACACTGCAAACATTCTGTTACAATATCAATACTGATGAAGACGATGATCCTAGGAATGTGAACATCGCAAAAGATAAAGGATAGAGAGACATAGAAGGACCAGGAGTTGAACTACCTTTTATTGGATAGCCAATCAAAATCAAGAAAGTTAATATTGGAATAGATCCAACACCTAATCTCGCAAACATTGGAGATTATTGGGATGATGCCACTATTGACAAGATCACATAACTACTGCATGAATATTATGACTTCTTTCCAACCAAGTTTACTGATCTGAAGGGAATTAAAGGGCCCATGGGAGAAATGAAGTTCCCCTTGAAACCATATGCATGGCTAGTCAAATAGAGACCCTACAAATTGAATCCCAAATATAAGTAGAAAGCCAAGGTTGAATTGGACATAATGTTGGAAGTAGGAATCATAGAACCTGTTGAAGAGTCAGAATGGATCAACCCTATGGTGGTTCAAGATAAGAAGATAGGAGAGATAAAAATCTATGTAGACTTGAGGAAACTAAAGGATGCATGTTTACATGATCCATTCCCTACACTGTTTACTGACGAAGTGTTGGATAATGTGGGAGGACATGGAGTTTACTCCTTCACAGATGGATTCTCAGGTTATCACCAGATCAAGATTTCTAAGGAAGATCGCCATAAGACCACATTTGAAATAGAATGGGGTTCCTTCTAGTACACAGTGATGCCTTTTGAATTGAAGAATGCACCAGCCATCTTTTCTAGGTTGGTGGTCAAAGCATTCAAGAAATTTTTACGTAAATTTTTGGAAGCATATTTTGATGATTGGACTATTTTTAGCCTATTGAAAAATCATATTGAATCATATTGAATGTTTAAGACTAATGTTGGATAAGTGCAGGCAATGTCATATTTCCCTTAACCTAAAGAAGTGTATCTTCTTTTCACCCTTTGGGGTGCTTCTAAGCCATATTGTGTGTAAGCAGGGGTTGTTGGTAGATCCTTCCAAGATCGCCATCATTGTGGATCTACCTGCTCCTACTTTGGTTAGACAGTTGCGCACTGCACTGGGACATACTGGATACTACAGAAAGTTCATCAAGGGATATGCATAGATAAAAAAAGTCATGGAGAAGGTTTTAAAGAAATATTGTCAGTTTGAATGGTCAAAGGAATGTCAACAGAACTTCAACACACTGAAACAAAAAATGGTAACTGCGCCTATTTTGGTTTTCCTATATTCGAGTAAGTAATTCCATGTGCATGTCGATGCTTCATCTATTGCATTAGGATCAATTTTAGAACATCCAGGAGTAAGAGATATTGACCACCCGTTAGCCTTCACTAGCAGAAAGCTTTCTACAACTAAGATAAATTGCACTACCATTGAGAGAGAAGGTTTAACCATGGTGTATGCGCTACAGAAGTTTCGACACTACTTGTTGGGAGGACATTTTAAAATGTTCACTGATCACTCTGTGATGAAGTACCTAGTCAAAAATCTAGTGTTGGGGGGAAGAATATGCAGATGGCTACTGTTATATCGGGAATATGATTTTGAGATTGTGGTCAAGCCAAGAAGAATGAACAAGGGTCTTGACCACTTGTATAGGTTAGAACATGGAGAGGAACCTACCAGTTTGGAGGTGACCACTTGTATAGGTTAGAACATGGAGAGGAACCTACCAGTTTGGAGGATACACTACTAGATGCACAATTGCTGGCCATCAGAAAGGTTGATGATCACTTCACCGATATAGTTCATTTCTTGTCAACAGGAATGGCACCTCGCGAATATACAATCATTTAGAAGAAACAACTGGTAGTTCGTGTTGTAGATTTTTCACTTATAGCTGGACAAATTTATAAGATGGGACCTGATGAGATCCCGAGGAGATGTGTTATGGAGGCAGAAAGACCACTGATTCTAGAAGAAGCACATGAAGACATCGTAGGAAAACATTATGTAGGAAAAGAAACAATGTAGAAGGTTCTTAGAGTTGGCCTCTGGTGGCCCACTTTACACAAAGATGCTAAGGAATACTACAAAGCCTGCGATGTATGCCAAAGCATTGGGAAACCTTCAAGAAGAGATGAGATGCCTTTATCACCTCAGCTAACTTTACAGGCATTTGAGAAATGGACAATTGATGTCGTGGGACCTATCAACCCACTAGGAAAGCGCACAAGAGCAAGATACATCATCACTACGACACAATATTTAACCAGATGGGCATAAGCAAGAGCAGTTAAGGAATGTAGTGCAAATATAGCTGCGCAATTCATATTTGATCATATCATAACCATATTTGGATGCCCAAAGATCCTTATGAGTGATCAAGGTATACATTTTATTAATAAGACTATTGAAGCCTTGACTCAGGAATTTAAAGTTCACCATAAGAAGAGCACACCTTACCACCCACAAGCGAATGGTACAGTCGAAGATTTTAATAAGATCTTGGAGACAATGCTGACGAATATTTACAGTGTGAATAAGGACGATTGGGATTTGAGAGTACCAACAATATTATGGGCCTACATAACCACTTGCAAGAAGTTGACGATGCATACTCCCTTTAAGTTGGTTTATGGTCTAGAAGTAGTGGTACCTATGGAATATTTAGTTCCTAGCTTAAGAATTGCAACATTTACAGATATGGATGACACAGGCATTGTGCAAGACAGGCTTGTGCATTTGGTAGAACTAGAGGAAGACAGATTAATTGCAGGATTTCACCAACAGGTACAAAAAGAACAAGAAAAGGCCTATCACGACAGACATATCAAGAAGAAAGCCTTTAAGCAAGGAGATCTGGTATTGGTATATGATAGCAAGTTCATGAATCATCTAGGGAATTTCAGGACACATTGGCTTGGGTCATATGAGGTTGCCTATGTCACAGAAGGAGGAGCTGCGTATTTGAAGACTTTGAATGGATAATGGAAGGAAAGTTTGGTGAACGTGAGCCGGTTGAAATTGTACTATGACAACTAGTTGCCTCGCATCTCTCAGTAAAAGCAGAAGGAGAAGGGTCCAAGTACCAGGTGCAGTTGAAATTGGGTACCAGACACATAAAAGACAGTCTGCACACAGTGGGGAAGGATAGAGCATAAAGCACAGGTTGTTCCACGCAATCTGAATTCGAAGAAAAACAGAAGGTCCAGACCTATAGTGCCTCGAGACAAGTCACATGTGAGTGTTGGGGGCCTGTTGGCCCTTGGGTGTTGATTAAGAAAGAAAGCAAAGAAAAAGGAAAAGAAAAGATGAAGTGTGAACTACGTGGAATACACATTGACTGAGAATGGGTCAAAGTAGCCAAAGAAGCAGAAAAGAAGGAGCGAAGTATAGGAAAACGGGTCATTGGACGAGAAGATCGAGGATAATAGATAATCAAGGAATATGTATCGTGGACAACTCAACAAGTGGAAAAATCCACCAATGGATGCTTTGGAGCACCTCGTGGGAAAGAAGGAAAGACAGGTTGGCGAAGCCCGAAAAACGTGGGTCAAGTTGACCTAGGGTTTTAGACACCTAGGGTTTTGGCATCTAGGGTTTTGATACCTAGGTTTGGACCTAGGGTTGTCGATGATCTATTGTAATGTATAAATAAAGGTCTAAAGGACCTAGGTCGGGTTGGTACGATATTGTTTTTGATCTACTTTTATTGTTGATATGAGAGATTATTGTATTGTGAGAGAGAAGTGCTAAGTGTGAGAGCCTTCTGGTATTGTAAGATCTTTAGCTAGGTGAGAAGATAAAGTCCTGCAGCCAAGTGCATAGGAAGGGGAGATAATGAGAGAGAATAAATAAGATCTACTACTGAGAGTGCAAACAAGAATTGTATGCTTTACCTTAATATATCATAATCATAGTTCTGTGGACGTATCCCTAGAGAGAGGGTGAACCACGTATCCCTGGTATTGTATGTGCTATTGATGCTTGGATCTTTGTCATTGTTATATTATTAATTGCATTGTTGTGTTAGATCAGATCTGTAGTTGTGTGGAGTAGATCTAAGTTGATAATGATTTATGCCTATTGTATTGTTCTGTATTAGATCCATTTGATATACCCTTGGTTGTAGACATATCTATCATGCAACCCCCTCATAGCTACTTTGGGTGAGACTGCATCTTCTTTGCAGGTGTTGCTGAAAGGCCCAGTAGTTAGGGCTTGTTGGTGTGCTCTTGGAGATGAAACCTGGGTCTGCCCCTGTTCCAACAACCTTTTTTATTTATTTTGGTGTTCTCTCTGATTATTAGTTGGCCTTAGTATTTTGTATTATATATCAAGTTATAATTCATCATGGATGAATACCAGCCTCCTAGTCAGTCTCTTCGTCTATTGAAATTACCACTATGTCTAGATCCTTTACCGAAGCCACCTTCTAAAAGGCGTAGAGTTAATAAGTGTGGTACATATATCTCCACCTCTAAAAGGCGTAGAGTTAATAAGTGTGGTACATATATCTCCACCTCCCAAAATTGTGATCATCCAACTATGAGTATTGAGTCAAACATGAACATCTTGGGAAGTCCTTCGAATCTCTTCTCTTCTGTGATTAGTAGCATCTCCTCGACTCCTTCATCCTTGATGATGTGGGTGTTGGAGGTTCCCTCATCTAGTGCTACCCAATCTGTGATCTCTACTCAACCCAGGGGAACGAACCCTTTCAGATCTCATTTTGATATGTCGAGTCATGATTCTTAGTCAATACCTTTGGCCTCTAATCCCTTTTCTTTTGGTATGCCCAACATGGCATCACAACTCTCATCCTCCATTTCAATGACTAATGTGAATCCTAGTTTTGGTTTAGGGGCACAATGCCTCCTTATGTTCCTTTTCGTTTGGTGGAGCTCATACTCCCCATGTGAATCCTATAGTTGGAGGTTTGAATCCTCCTTTCTCTAGGCCTAATCCTAGCTTCAGTTCTCTAGGATGGAGTGCTCAAATGGGCGGTCAATTTACTTCATATATTCCGTCCTTCATTCCCTCTTTCTCCACACTAATTCTGATGAATGATTTTACTATAGTGAATCCCCCTCTATCCTCTGGTGTTTCATCTGGAAGGATTCAGTTTCATAGTATGGGAAACCCCTAGCACATAGTTCCTTCATCTGGGGGCAACATATATAATCCTTATCATGTCTCTTCTGTAGGTATGGTTCCATTACAACCTTTCATGAATCAGTTTGGAGGAGGATAATATCCTACCATACAAGGCCATGGTATATACTAGAATCCAAGATGGTTTGCAATCCCTCAGCCCCAATATTTCCTGGGAGCATGGGATCAGACACAACAACCTCGGCTCCCTTTTCTGGCCATTCTTAATCTTCCATATTTTTCAAAATTAATGAATGACCCTATGTGTAACGATCCTTCTTGGCCCGCCATCCCCACCAAGATTCCTTCGAACATTCCAAAATTCAAGGGCAAGAATAGTGAGGACTCGAATGATCATGTGACTACTTTTCATCTATGGTGCTCATATAACTCCCTAAATGACGATTATATTTGTTTGAGGCTATTTCAATGCACTCTCACAGGGATTGTCGCGAAATGGTACATTGAGATACCGAGGGGAACATATGGATCTTTCAATCAAATAGTATTGGTTTTTCCCAATCACTTCCAATTATCGGTTCTTTACGATGTCGACATAGAATTTTTTTTGACCTTTCACCAAGATAAAGATACACATATCTCTGATCATATCCAGGAATGGTGCAAATGGAATAGGTTTATTAAATCCTACATTCCTCTAGATTTTATGTTGGAATGGTTCCTTAACTCTTTGTTGCCTTATATTTCGAAAGATGTCTCTACATATGGAGTAAAATATGAGGAAGAATCCATATTCAAATCCCAGCAATTGGACCTCATATATGAACAATCTGGGATACTTTACGTAATTCTCCCTGACGCATCACAGTCAAACTACGATCCAATACAAAATCCTGGGCTTCATGCCAATGGCATCATAGGCTCCGCAAATCCTAAGAATACAGACTTGGTGGCGAACCAGTTGAAATATTTGTCTCTAAGCCATCCTATAGTAGGACAAGATTTGTCTTCATCCTCCACCACCACCCATTCAATGGGCATGCATTATGTATAGTCGTCATCTAACCTGAATGATAACCAAAAACTAGGAGGGACTAAGAAGAAAGGGTGAGGTAATAATTGAAAGGGTGGGAAAAATAATCATAAATCCAAGGACGACACTAATAATGAAAAATCAAATAATAATGCTGGTGAGGGCAAGAAAGAGAAGTGGAAGGTGAAACTTCCCTGTAAAATTTGTAAATATGATCACGTTACACACTTATGCCCCAAAATTGAGGAAGCCTTGAGGCTCTTATCATAGTCATTCGTTGTGTTGACAACCCCATTTCCACATAGTCAACATATGGCATCAGGGACCTTCAATACCAAAAATGTGTTGAGTGGGAGTCAATACCCCTCGACACATGAAGGTTTCCATCTATGTGTCAATATGGTTAAGTCTCAGAATTATGTAGCCACTCGACCTCATTATCACAGTTATTCACAGACCATTATTGTTAAGAACCAAATATCAATATAGCATAGAAAAACCTCATAATAAGTACTCAACGCCTTGAAAAATAGATAATTTAAGATAATAAGCCTCGGTAGGCATATTGGGCCAAGTGGCATCATGCAAAATGGGATCATTCATGATTTTGGTTAAATAAGGAATGTTTAGGGATGCCAAGTATGGAATAGGGGGATTTGGCAGAGGATTAGTTCTATTCATTGTGTGTAGGTAGTGGAACTATCCCTTGAGAGGTATTTAATGGGTTTGTACTTATCCCTTGAGAAGAAGTTTGTCCCCTACATCTTTGTGAAGAAGAACTAATAGATGTATTTCATTGGGTATTTAACCCAAGAAAAGTGGAACCAAGTAAATTTGATCCCAATACAATAGCACTTACTGGGGTGTGATATGGTGGAGTCGGTGAGTTGGTGAGAATAGGGACTCCTCCTAGAATAGGAGGGAGATTATGCAAACATCTAGAACCACGAGGATTATGTGGTTCCCCTATGATTTCGACTAGCAAAGTGAATGTGTGAAAATGGTGACAAGAGATAAATAAATGAACAAGAGATTTTTATATTTTTGACCTTCAAAAAATAATATAACTCACAATTTCATGTAATCAAATGAACATCATACATCAACTGTAAAATAAACAATCATCTGGATAGGTTGATTTTGTCTACGTGGGGGAAAAACAGAAAAAATAAATAAAAAAATCTTGCGTCCTGAAAGACCTATCATCCTTCCTCTCAATTTAGCATTGGGCCTTCCAATAGCACTCGACAGTGGGTTATGAATCCAACAGAAGAGGAATTAGTGAAGGTTGAAGTAATCAATTATAATGAGAGGTAGAGGGTGCATATCTCGAAAGAGCTGGTGATATTTCCCAATAGCCACACAAAATCTGATCAACATGTGATTGCAGCCCACAACCACCACCAAGGTAGATATCCTATGTTTGGCCACTAAGTACCTCGATCAAAGTGAAACATTTAGATTTTCAACATAAAAAATGGGTCATGGGATGGATACCCTCATAGAACAACTGGACCTCGACCTTCGACCCTTCACGGGTATCTCTGTGCCTTATGGTATAGGAACACTTGACTTGGAGGATTTGAAGGATCCCTATTCTCAACTTCTATTGTTTCAAAATGTGATAGCCTGATAATGGGGGGTTATTTGGATACCTACCCCTGAGATCCTACCTAGACTAAAAAAATTCTTTAGGCACCTCCCGCGGAGGAAAATTTAGTGCGTTTTTAGAAAAAATTTAGATGGAGCGGGTTGAGATATTGGGGTCATGGACCAACCTCATTTGAATTTAATTGGTGTGGATAATTTCTAAAGAAGTTTTCATATCTTTCAGAGTTCCTTTGAAGTAATTTGTGGGTACTTAAAAAGAAATCTTACTTCGACCTCCACTATTCTAATAGAAATGATGTGTGTGATGAGTGGCTTTGTGTACAAGAAAGTAAAAAGTGCGCAAAAGATTTTTAATAAGTTACGTGAAAGATTGCAGCATGTGGAATTCATGTGGTCCTTACAAATCATTTTACCTAGATTACTACGTTTCTTTGGTACAACCTTGCGGAATATTAAATCCCTAAAGAAATAACAATGTGGACATATGGGTTCTTACTTGATCCTTTAAACTCCCTATAATTTTTTCTATACTAAGAAATATTTTGAAACTATCCTAGGATTGTAGACATGTGGGCATGTATGATGTATGGGCCCGTTACTTGATCTTTTAAACTTTCCTAGAGTGTTGTCTACATTAAGAAAGCTTTTAGAAACTATCCTAAGATTGTAAACATGTGGGCATGTATGGGCCCTTACAAAGCTTTAAGATAATTTTCCAAAACTAAGAGGTACCCTAGGGGGGGTTTGTCCTCTCCTAATGATTTTTTAAGGGAGATAAAATTTCCTTTCAACCACATTTTCTAATTCTCGAGATCACACTTCGTTTAGGGAACTCCCTAGCCTTTTACCAACCTCAAAGTTAGATTTCCCTCTGATCTGTGTTTCAAATAGTGTTGGGGGTCAGACTGGAAGTGGTTGTGAGGCCAACAAGATTCATAAATGCACCATTCATGAGAGGTGCGCTGGTTTTCTCATAGACAATCATGCATCTTGTGCATTCTGCGCAAAGTGCATGATTAGGGTTGTGTTGGCCCGTGCATTCTCTTCACAGTGCACGTAATTCCTTTAGTGAATTTGCACACTTTGATTTTTGAACGAAGTATAAAGTTTTATGCCTTTTTGATGGATTTTGATGCTGTAGGTACACTAATTGTTGCTGGAATTGATGTCTTCCTTCAACTGTTGTGTGTAATGTCGCGGACTATTTTTTAGTGATAACAATTACCTTCATAAATAAAGTCAATAATATAGTCAAGAGTCGCTTGAATACTATTAGAAGTAAGGAAAGTGAGATCACATACTTGTTCACCATAGTCATTTTAGGATAGATCTCCTGAACAACAAGTAATAATGAAGGAATTTGGTCACGCAAATCCTTCATAGAGGATAATGGCCCCCCTAAGTAAACCCCACACATGGGTTAAAGTCAAGGTGGTCAATGAAGAACAGGTTCCCAAGCCCAAACTGCCAACCAATATAGATTTCACAAGTCCTCAGTTAGGAAATATTCCCTAGTTGTGATATGTAGATAGTTATAATGTTTGAGACCAGGTGTGATTCCCTAAGTTGCACTTTGAAAACTATGCAGAGATAATCAAAGGGGTAGACGAATAATGAGTAGTCACCTATTCTTGCTCAGTCGAATGCATGGTGGATTCCTTTATCTCGACAGGCCATACCCAATTGAATAGAATACCATGCACCGAGTTTCAATCCTTTTGATGTAGGGAGAGGACCTAACAAAAGCAGAAAATGCCAAGGATGTAGCCAACGAGCATATTTACACCAAGTATACTACACAAAAGGGATCCTAAGGGGTGGTGATTCTGGAAATGAATGACCAATACATTTGCTTCACTACTCAACTATTTTCTTGCAATTTATTGTGCAAGTTCCACAAGGATGAGTGTCCAATTGACATTTTTTTTGTAGTATAATGACGCGTCATAGGCGTCCGAATAGCCCGGGCAAGATACTTAATGCATGAATTTATTGAATATTTTCTACAGGCACAAGACTTAGGTAAATGATTTCATTATATCTGGGTCATATTGTTGCTCACTATGATTCTATATAAGCTCCCACCAGGCCATGATGATGCTGCAATCAACTCACAATCCTTCTCTGCACCCAAGTTCCTCATGCAACAATACAATAAGGACAAGAAATTTTAGGAAACAACTAAGAAATCATTTTAGAAATGGTACACCCAACTCATTCAAGAAACTGATACAACACAATGAATACCCAATAGTATTATGGATAGGTATGAAGACTACCTCCACTTCAAATTCAATTTTCATAGTTTCTTTATTTACCTAAGAACAAAAGAAAAGGAAACAACAACCATGTGGCCATTGTGCATCACTGAAGGTGATATTTAGTAGGGCATCAAAGAATGGTTTGACTACCTTAAACTACATCGAATGAGGAGTTTGAGAAAATAGAGACACAAACCAAAAGGAAATAGGAGAGAAAAAGGGTAGAAGAAACTCAACAGAAGGATAAGAAATCCATGGATAAACAACAACAAGAGGAGACATCTTGAGGAAATCACAAACAACCCATGGGCCCGAGGATGTGCACTGATGTAGATAGGGAAGATGATAAAGATAAGGGGCCCAAATGAAAGAAGACATAAACACCCTCGAATATATCAGCCACACCAATCAACCTAGGTTCAATCTCGAATCCTAATGACCAAATAAACACACCAACTCCCCTGCCAAAGATTTACCCTAAGCCCATCGAGGAGGATCCCCCCTCAAATTCTGTCAAGAACACAATGGCACCCAATCTAGGAAACAGTAAAGGGCTAGACACCAACACCCCCACATAAGTAGTTGGGAATATTTACGCATTCATAACAAGCCTTGTCAACGAGCTCAAAGGGAAACTGGTCATGCAACAGATCATGCAAAAAGAGGTAACAATCAAATTCAACACATTGTGATTGATGAGTATTCCATCAAATGAGATCCCACCACCAATACAACAAATGAAAACCGACACGTCTATCCCAACATCACCAAGTAGCAGTACCCAGAGATGAGTGTTGCATTTCAATCCATTGGTCATAATGACTTTTGACTCCTCTAACACCAAGATAGAAGTGGAGGAGGTACCTTAAAAATACCTACAAACTTACATGGATAACATTATGACTAAAATGAGGGATATGCATAGGTCCCTTAACCAATCTTATGAATAATTACAATAGTGGCATGAACAAGAAATTACTGCACATCGAGACACACATGATCAACTTCACTAAGAAATAGTGGTCTGCAAGGAGATTGAAGCCACACATGCAGATATTGGGGCACTACACATAATGGAATTCACTATGAATTCATCATTTATTAGCACATTCAACGAGGTTTCTGAACAAGTCCCCCATCTAACAGAAGAGACTTCAGACTTCCCTGCCCTGCGCAATCATGGAAAGGTCGAGGAGAGAGTCTAGTATTTGGAAGTGCAGAGCCTCAAGCTCCAAAAAAATATCTATCACCCTCCTATAGAGAATTAGGAGTTGCAGCAAAAAATAGAGGTGGAAGAAGAGGCACTGAAATGGGGACAAGTGTGTATTGCAAAATTTGTAGGGGTGGTCAAATATAGCTTCAAGCTCTGAACACACTTATAGAATTCCCTTGAATTCCATGCTATTGATGATCAAATCCGAGCAACTGAATCCTATATTGAATAGAAGCAACAAACATTGTCTTCCCTATCCCCTATTGAACAAAAAGAGACCATGAAATCAATTTCCAGCAAGCTTCGGGAGATTATGACAACCCGCATCAAATGAAAAATGGTCTCATGCATCATATGAGATGTCATTGATAAAGTCCAACTGTATTACAACTAGTTGGAAGTGGTGCAAGAAAATACATCCCCAATGGCCACAAATATGGAACATATCAACCTTCATATGTCAGCGGCCAAACCGACTGATGTCAAGCATGTCCACTAGTTGATGCATCAGCTACAAGAAATTTTTAATGACATTGACAATCACTTCAACTAATTCGTTTAGGAACTCATGAAAAAAATGTCGTCAACCTCCTCTATCATTCCATGAACAATGTCGTAGGTTAGAGGATGAGCCAATTAATAGTGTTGGGGGCTTGTTGGCATCTAAGGTTCAAAGATTGCATGCATGCCACAAGTCAATGATGCACGCATGTTGAAACATATGCATGGAGTGGCACTAGATTTCAGAGTTTGCGCCAACCAAGGATTAATTGTGTGCATCAATCTGATTTTTCACTACACGCAACAACCCATTTTGTACCACGAACGAGAATTTAAAGGAACCGCGTGCAGGCTAGATCCCAAAAGATCTTCATGAATCTTTGTAATTAATTATGTAACAACTCGATTGATAATGGTCGAGGTTATGGATGAGCTGGAAAATAGTTATGATTACCATGCTCTGTGAAATATATGGGGGGATGCATGCAAATATGTAAATGGTTGGGAATTTTGAGTAAGAGAGAGTTCATTATTGTAAGAGATAAGTAAGCTAGAATAGAGTTAGAGTTCCAATTTGGGTTTTCTAATAACTTTTGCATAAGTCTGTTTTTCAGAGATAAAAGATGGGTATGAATGTGAAGAGAAAAGATCTTAGCACACAACACATCTCTGTTCTGATTGATTTTTGATGCATTTTGAGTAGGCTTTGACCTCTATGCATGAAATCATATTTGAATGTTGTTGAAGTGAATGAATGGAATCTGAACACCTTTCCCTCTTTTCATTTCATGTGTTATGGTGTGGATGTATATCTGTTTACGTTCTTTTGTATAATAATTCGTTAATAAACTATGAATGAATGAATGGGTTATCTCTGGAGGTTTCATGTATGTATTGTTCCTTCCTATCTTGCATAAGACTAATGGTCTTTGTGATTTTCATGGCATCTTGAGTGAGTCTTTCTTCGGTCCTTGACTAAATACTGAATATATTGACGCCTATGGGGTTTTGTTGTTAAATATTACCGAACCCCGGGTCTTTAACCCCCTAGTGAGTAGAAAGAAAGGCCAACAATCCTTAAAATATAAATCTACCTTTTCTTTTATTGTTTTAGGGTTAGATTAGGGTTTGTAGCAATTATTCTTCAATTTTTAGTCATAATTAAGCTAGACATCTAGGGTTTAATTGGAATTTTATCCTCAAAATATATCTTCTTTTCATTTATTGCTTTGCTAATTGAATTTTCATCTTTATAGGGCTTGGCTTCTTGCAGTGTTATGGTTAATATCACAATTTGTCTTGGATACTTCTCACACACAAATCTGGAAATTGCTTGATCGAACCACCTTACACCCACCTTGAAAACTTTGATTTAGTGGTAGTCTATTTGAGTAACTAATAGAGAAGGCCGTAGATTTTATCATATCTTGCTATATGATTCCTTGAATTTACTATGGAAGCCCCCCTTGTGTTGGATTTTATCCTTCACTAAGATTATGGAAGTGATTACTAAGGTGACAATAATAACAATTAATAACAATTCCATGTTACACTCAAATCTTAACCCTTGTGAAAGACTTTACACATAAATGCTAAATCTTTTGATAACAAATATCAAAGTGAAATGAAAATTGCACAATAAAAACTTTGGATGCAAATTTTATTATAATTTTTTGAATATGATTTTCATAAATCCCAATATCTTTCAAACTTTAAAAACATATTTTATTATTATAAATAAACTTTGATGGATAACAAGTTTTCAATTCTTTTTTAAGGTTATATAAAAAAACTTTAATGTTACCATCATTAACAATAAAAATATGAGCAAGCTCTTTAGTTTCCTGGTTTATGACACTTACCCCTCTTTTGCATCATGCACAAGACTTTTCCTTTTCCTTCAATGAGAGAGGTTTTTAAATCATATGCTATAAATAAAAGTTAAAAGTTTTAGTCAAATTCTCAAAAAGATGATAATAGGGATCGATGAAAGGTTAACCTATAGGGTTAGCTCAATTAATCTAAGCTAAACGTGAATTAATCTGAGCTAAACGTGAGTTTATCATATTTATTGTTAGTTACTAATTGAACTCTCTTAATTCCTCATAATCCTAATAAAGAAAATATATTTCCTAAAAAAAAGATAAAAATAAATAAATAACCTTAATAAAAAAAATATATTCCCAAAAAAATATTAATAAAAAAGAAGATAAATGAAACAATACCAATAACAATGATATAAAAGTTTATAACTTATTTGGGCTACCTACGTAACAGCACTTTTTCTATAAATATAAATATAAATATAAATATATATATATATATATATATATATATATATATATATATATATATATATATATATATATATATAACATTTAAACTACGTCGTATCTTTCTGATTGAGACCATCTCCTCGTATATGCAACATGCAAACTCATGCAATATGTCATAGAATTTATATATTCTATGATTTAAAATATTTTAGATTGAAGCACAAAAATATACCGTACTTATTGCCTACATCTTGTAATTGTTTATACGAGTAGAAATTCCCTCTCATGTTACAGCCT
>CBVK0101910430.1:0-12703 GCA_900067695.1 Picea abies
TCGCTTTGAATTTTAGATTGTCAAGCGTTTGCCCAGACATAATGGGTCGTTACATATGAGATAAACCTTGTGATGTTTGTATACGTAAAATAATTGTCTTAATAGATGCGCTTATTCACAAACAGACTTTTTGCAATGACCGTATCCATAAGGTGATTTTCTCGCTTACATATATATTTATCAATTCACATGGCATAATTCTATCCAGAAATTTCACAATCAAAAACATAGTTATGAGTACCTTGCTTTAACTGTTTTTAACTCAGTATCAGTTTTATGTTGGAAAAGGCCTTACAGTACAGGAGAAAATGACATCATAATAATAATTAAATAGAAAGAAAACCATAAAGAAAACTCTATATATAGCTCCAAAAAATAAAAAAAATATTATATTCAAAAATATGAATATACATGTTTTTTCACGCAGAAAAAGATGAATATACATGTTAATGCAGTTCAAAGTTCAAGAAGAAAGAATACATTATTGAACTACTCATAATAGTCTAACATTATTGAACAAAAGTATCATTGGCCATAATAGCTCTCTCTTACGTCCAAAAATAGAACTCAAACACTACATAATATCACGATCAATAAAAACATATGCCAAAAAATACCCAAGATTGGATTAAAGCTGCAATTCCAGTACTTCCTTTTCCATCCTATTCACAAATTCTCAAAATTCGATTAAAGCTTAAATTTCATTACTTCCTTTTCCATCCCATCAACAAATTTATAGTAGCTAAATGCTCCTTTCTAGAGCTGCAAGGTTTCCTTGGAGAGGCTAGTAATTCCTTTTCCATCCCATCCACAAATTCATAGTAGCGAAATGCTCTTTTGTAGAGCTGCTCAAATTTACAGTAGCGAAATGCTCATTTCTAGGGTTTCCTTGGAGAGGCTAGTACTTCCTTTTCCATTCCATTCACAAATTCATAGTAGCAAATTGCTCTTTGTAGAGCTGCACAAATTTATAGTAGTGAAATGCTCATCTGTAGAGCTGCAAGGCTTCCTTGGAGAGGCTAGTACTTCCTTTTCCATCCCATTCACAAATTCATAGTAGCTAAATGCTCCTTTGTAAAGCTATACAAATTTATATTACCAAAATGCTCCTTTCAAGAGCTGCAAGGATTCTTTTTTGGGAGAGGCTAGTACTTCCTTTTCCATCCCATCCACAAATTCATTGTAGCTAAATGCTCCTTTCAAAAGCTGCAAGGCTTCCTTGGAGAGGCTATTCACTATTGTGATGAAAAGAGAACCACTAAAATGAGCTTATTTGAAATTCCAAGTCACAAAGTAAAGACCCAAGTCTCACATTATGCTCTTACAGACCCATTCTTGCATTCTACAACAAGCTTTGAGTCTCCCTCATCTAAAGTTTTTTATCCCTTTCACCTTAGATACAAATAACAAAGTTATGAGAGATGAATTCAACATGGTTGTTTGAGCCTCTGCCAGGGGCATAAAGAAAGTGAAAGTAATGCCTATGGTTCAAAAAGAGCACAATTCCAACCCCACAAGGAAGTGGATGCCCCTAGCTTGGTCCTTACATAGGGTAGATAAAACTCCACAGTTAACAAGAGATCAATATTATTAATTAAAAGCGGATGCAGATACATTATGTATAGGAGGACAGTCTCGGGGAAATTGCGAATAGTTAGGATAGTTGAACGAACAACATAACCGTTGGATTAGTTAACATTCCCCCCTTAATCCGAAGGGACATTTTTCATCCCAAGCATCATTCTAAATTTTTCAAATTTCTCTTGCCCCAAAGCTTTAGTAAAGATGTCTGCAATTTTCTCTCAAGTGGAACAATGATTGAGATGAATGGTTTTGGCCTCAACATGATGTCGAATCAAATGATTTTTGGTAATGATATGTTTGGTTTGATCATGGAATTTAGGATTTTTGGCCAATTGTATTGCAGAAGTATTGTCAACAAAGAGAGGCGTCGAAGTCATTTGTTTCTCCTGCAAGTCTTCAAGAATTTTCTGAAGCCAAATGATTTCTTTTGTGGCTTGAGCTGCTGCAACGTAGAATCAATAGGAACTAATTGCTTTCATGATCTCCAAGTGATGGCTGATGATCTAAGATTCATCAAATAACCTGAAGTAGACACCCCATGCTATTTATCTTCATCAAAGTCGGAATTTCAATAACCAATGAGATGGAAGTCTGAAACTTTAGAATATTTGATGCCATATGATTGAGTGTCTTTTAAATATTTGAGCACTCATTTTGTTGTTGTCCAATGACCTTCACAGGCTGATGCATAAACCTATTATGTGAGGACGAGTAGTAGTAAGATAAATTAAACTTCCAACAAGTTGTTTGTACTTTGTTGGATCTTCAAATGCACTACCTTCATTTGAAGTAAGCTTTAGATTTTTCTCCATTGGAGTAGAAACATGATTACAATACTTCATCTCAAATTTTCTCAATAGTTCTCCAATATATTTTTTCTAAGAAATAAAAATGTGCTTTGGTTTTTTTATCTACTTCGATCCCTAGATAATAATGTAGTAATCCCAAATCCATCATATCAAAAACCTTTTGTAACTTCCAACTTTCTTAACAAATAAAGTTGCATCATCTAAATTGAAATTCTTATAATTCAACTTGAGAAGATATTCAGTTAACTTTTCATACCAAGCACGAGGTGCTTGTTTTAAACCATACAATGATTTTATCAATTTGCATACTTTATGCTCTTTTCCTTTAACAGAAAAGCTGTAACATATAGACATCTTCTTTTAAATCTCCATTTAAGAAGACAGTTTTTACATCCATGTGATGTATTTTCCATCCTTTTTGAGATATAAGAGAAAATAAATTTCTAATAGTGCCCCATTTCGTTGTAGGAGCAAATGTTTCTGTATAATCAATACCTTATTTTTGTGCATACCCCTTTTCTACAAGTCTTGCTTTGTGCTTATCAAGAGAACCATCAGCTTTATATTTAGTTTTATAAACCCACTTACTACCAATTGGTTTGATGCCAATAAGAGGATCCACCAACCTCCAAGTGCCATTTTTAATAAGAGCATCATACTTTTTTTGCATTGCATCTTTCCATTCATTACAACTAGTGGCTTCTTCAAAAGTAGTAGGTTCATTAACAATAGAAAAGATTAACTCAAATTCACCATACCTTTTTGGCATTGTCTTGGTTCGTGTTGATCTACGTCTGATTGCTACAATGTTATCTCAGTTTCTAGAGTCTTTGAAATAGGTTCTTTAGGACCATTATTATCCTCCAATTTTTCCTTAGTAGGAACATTATTATCAACCAATTGTTCTTCTACAGAAACATTATTATCATCAAAAACATTTCTATCAACTGTTTTTTCTTGATTATTTGATGTGGTCTCATTCTTTGGTGTTGTTGAAGGAAAATCCACAGACTGGTCTAGAATATGAATCCCCCCTTTAGGATGTGGGAGATCATTATCTCATTCATAATAAAACTTCTTGGAAGATAATCTATCCAAATGATTGAGTTTCCTATCAATAGTAGAAGCATCTTTAGCAAATTTGAGAAAAACAACATCTCTTTGTTGGCCCTTATGTTTGACCAATTTTGAGACTTCCATAGGCACGGAGCGTCGGGCGAAGTGAAGATCGCGGGATATCGCCCCCTTTGGTGGGATTTTTGGGATTAGGGTTTATGTAATGGATATGGGATGTCGGCCCATGGGTTTACCCATGTTTAAGCCCATTTGTGTAATGTATAAATAGATATCTAGATGATGTAAGAAAGTAGTAGTAGTGGATGTTTGTGGCTTATTGCAAAGCTAGAGGCTTTGTGCATACTATGTGTTAAGACTTGCAGAGCTAAGTGCAAGTGATTGTAAGAAGCTTGTGTGTAGAGTGTGTAAGAAGGCTTTGAGTTGTGACCTAACTCGAGCAAGGAGGATCTGGCGAGGTGCACATAGATCCCCTGTCCTATGTGGAGTTGGTGTTAAGGCTCTATGCATGTAAAGAGATTGATAGAAGATAATAAAGAAGATGAAGAGTTGGTGGATGTAGCCCCTCGCTCGAGTGATATATTGTGTTATGGTTGCTTTGTGTGATTGATGTGATTTATGCTTAGTGTTGTCATCTTTATGTATGTTAGATACATTTGATATAGTAGCTTAGTGCTTAGTAATGTGAATGAATGCTAGATCTTCTCTATTTCTATGTGCTAAGTGCTTGAATGTGTTAGATCTTGTTGAATACTGCATTGTTCTGTAATTAGAGTTTTACCTGCGATGTGAATAATGGTTAAATGCTAATGAATGTTAACTTCTAAGTTCTCTGTTAAAGTACTGTAATCACAAATCTATGTCCCAACTAGGTTGTAGACACTTGAGTCCTGCAACTCACCTTGCTTCTACCTCGGGTGAGACTTCATCTGCTTCGTAGGTGTTGCTGAAAGGGTTGGTAGTTAGGGTTTTGTTGGTGCACTATTGTAGTGTTGAACCCTGGGTCTGCCCTGTGCCAACAAATGGTTCCGTTGCCGGGACCTGAAACTGTGATTTCTAGGATCTGAGGAAAAGAGAAAGCTCTGTGCGTAGATTTGTTGTTGTAGTGCGCAGTACTCTACTTGACTTGTGAAGCTCCGTGCTAAGAAAAGAAGTCTGATCTGAAGAAAATAGGTAATATCTTAAAGCTTTGTGCTCTGATAAAGATAAAATACTGGGTATGCTTGATAGATTTGGTCCTAGTCTAAAAACTAGGGCACATCTCGAAGAAAGAATATATGATATGAATAGATCTGATGGAAATAGTTAAAGATATGTTATTCCTATACATAGAAAGAATTGTTGGAATAACAAGTGGATACAGAATCTTAGAAAGAATTTTTTGGAGGTCCATCACTATGATCCGTGCACAGTACAGAAAAGGTCGGGGATCGTTTAAGAGAAAGAGAGAATTGACATTATGTTATAAATGCAGAAGACTGGGACATCTTGCTAAGGAATGCCCTGGCAAAAGTCTTGTTTGCCTTTGTTGTAAAGCTACTGAACATGCAGTTTTGGATTTCCTTAGAATGATTGCTAAACTTGAAAAGATAAATGATGAAGGGTTGCTACTACGTACGGTACGAGACAAACAGACTCGTTATACGTCCAAGATAAGCCATGGGAAATTGTCTAACTGTTGTTGATGAAAAGAATCAGATCAGGAGAGCAAGCAGAAGGCCAGCCGGAAGTCTGTGTATCCGATCACAGCAGCCTATGATCATGTCGGATTGCAGAGATCAGCTTCTAAATCTGATGAGGCTAAGGAACCCTTGAATGCAAATGCAACTGCTTCACGAAAAAATGTTCGGCGTATCAAGATCTTGGTATCGGCGAAGGAGTATAACGAATTGCTTTCTCAAGGCCACAGCGAGGAGTCTATAGCCTCGTTTCTGGGACAAAAAATGGAGGTCCACGGATCCAATAGCAGCCGTAGTGTTCGTCTAAGTTATAGCGAAGATAAACAGGTATCATCAAGGAGGCCCTCGCTCGAAGCCATAATTTTGGATTGCATTTTATCTGTATGTTTCATATTACTTAAAAACGAAAAAATACTTTTGGATTGCATTTTATCTTCCACTACCGCAACGACCATTTTTTTTTATCTTACATATTAACAGCATAGCCACTGCAGGAATTTACAATTTAATGAACGCAAGTATAACTCAACACTAAACTTATTGAAACTATATGTATACGTAAAATAATTGTCTTAAGAGATGCGCTTATATTCACAAACAGAATTTTTGCAATGACCGTATCCATAAGGTAATTTTCTAGCCTATAGATATATTTATCAAATCACATGGCATAATTCTATCCAGAAATTTCACAATCAAAAACATAGTTATGAGTACCTTGCTTTACAGTCCGGGGGAAAATTACTTCAGAATAATAATTAAATAGAAAGAAAACTATATATAACTCAAAAAATTATTATATTCAAAAACACGAATCTACATGTTACTGCAGTTCAAGAAAGAATACATTATTGAACGACTCATAAGAAAGATTACATTATTGAACGACTCATAATAGTCTAACATTATTGAACAAAAGTATCATTGGCCATAATAGCTCTCTCTTACTCAAATACTACATAATATCATGATTAACAAAAACATATGCCAAAAAATGTCCAAGATTGGATTTGGATTGGATTAAAGATGGAATTCCGTTACTTCCTTTTCCATCCCACTTACAAATTCCCAAGATTGGATTAAAGCTGAAATTTCATTACTTCCTTTTCCATCCCATCCACAAGAAATGCTCCTTTCTAAAGCTGCAAGGCTTCCATGGAAAGGCTATTCACTATTGTGATGAAAAGAGAACCACTAAAATGAGCTTATTTGAAATTCTAAGTCACAAAGTGAAGAGCCAAGTCTCACATTCTCCTCTTACATGCCCATTCTACAACAAGCTGGATCTAAAGTTTTTTATCCCTTTCACCTTAGATACAAATAACAAAGTTCCGAGAGATGAATTCAGCATGGTTGTTTGCGCCTCTGCCAGGGGCATAAAGAAAGTGAAAGTAATGCCTATGGTTTAAAAAGAGCACGATTCCAACCCCACAATCAAGCGGAACCCCTAGCTTGGTTCGTCGAAATATCTCCTAAGGAATGCACTGGGCGGATATGGCATGATATGAACCAGCAGTTTTTTACTGTTCTTCTTTACCATATATTCCTTCGAAAGATTGGTGATAAGGGTTGGTCAAATCTGATGAGAAATGAATTCATTTGTAAAAATAAAACTGTTTCGAGCCCACCATATGTTGTTAACCAATGTATATGGGAGCGCTTCAAAATGGTGAACCTACTTGTCATCCTCTACTTCATTTAACAAGATATAGTTTGAGGCCAGCAAAGCAAACCTATATAGGGTGACCATTCGGGTGCCAAGGGTCCCAACAAACGAAGATCAATACTATTTTTCCAACCTGATCTCCCTCTACATTGTGGACTTTGAGCTTGTGCATCTGCTAGGAAGTAAAGGCCAGCTTCATGAAGGGCTTGTTAGAGAGGATCTGAGACAAGGAAATCCTCACCTGCACCTAGCCACGGGTCCGAGCCTAATCTCACCTTCTTTCCATTACCTATTTTCCAACCTTCTTCCCATTACCTATTTTCCAAACGGTCCAGGAAGGCCGCTCTCAAAGATTTCTAAACGATCGAAGGCCGCTCTCAAAGCTTTCTAAACGATCGATCCTCTGGGTGGCTTGATGGGAGACCTTAACCAATCGTTGATAGACATATCGTTTAAATACTTAGACTTCAGTAATGTTCTCCATAGAAAATAATTATGAAGGAGCCCCACATACTCTCTGTTGCCCCCCACAAACACATATGATAAATTACTATGAAGAACGATGAACTAAGGAAAACAAATTATAATATATATATATATATATATTAATTAAGGAAGAACAAATTAATGTATTTCTACAATAATTCCTGCATGGTGGTGATACATCAATGGCAGATACTACAACTCTTCTGATATATTTTAATAAAATTAATTACAATATGTAAATTATGTGAATTAGTAAAATTCACAATAATTTTATTCAGATTTTTAATAAAAATAATTACAAATATATTTTAACTAGTACAAGTAATTATACCGTTAATCACAATTCATTCAAAATCAAGAACATATTTGTGAACCTTCCATCCAAAATAAAGAATATATTTGCAAATTTTTTTGAATTATCATAAAGTTATTAAAAATAAAAACAATTACAATATATGAATTTGTAAAAATAATTATACCTTTACCACAAATCATAAAGAATATATGTCCAAACCATAAAAATAATTACAATATGTAAACTCTGTAAAAGTAATTATACCTTTACTACAAACCATAAAAGAATATATTTCCAAACCATAAAAATAATTACAATATGTGAACTCGTAAAAATAATTTTACCTTTAGTCACAAACCATCAAAAATATATTTGTAAACTTTTTTTTAACTATGAGAAGAATCATCAAAACCATGAAGATTCACTTTATTTCAATCATGGTTGTGTATTCTTTAGTATAAAGTTCATAACAAAATGGTAAAAAAAATCAATTGCAAGTGGCTAAGATTCACTTTATTTCCATCATGGTTGTGTATTTTGTTTAGTATAAAGTTTATAACAACATGAAAATTTTCAATTACAAGTTGTTATGGTAGAGATATTAAAAAAAAATTATATCACAAATAATATATATATATATAAGATTATTAATAATTTATTAATTTAGTGATTATATTATTATTATGGTTGTGTATTTTTTTAGTATAAAATTTATAAAATTCATAACAATATGAAAATTTTCAATTAGAAGTTATTATGTTAGGGATATTAAAGAAAATCTATATCGCAAGTAATATATATAAGATTATTAGTAATTTATTAATTTAGTGGTTATATTACAAAAGTAATATATATGAGATTATTAGTGATTTATTAATTTAATGATTATATTACAAGTAATATATGATTATTTATAATTTATTAATTTACTAATATTTCTTATTAAATTGTGATTATAATTTTTTATAATTTTTTTTTTATGATAGCAAATAAATTATAAACATAAAAAATTTAATAATTATTTTAAAATTTTGTGTTTTGAAAACTTTAATCTCTTAAAATATTTTAAAATTAAAAAAAAAAAAAATTAATTAAATTTAATTAATCACACCATTTAAACATATTATTTTATTATTACATGATAACTAATATATTTTATTAATCCAATTATAAAATAATGTATAGATAATGATGACTCACAATCAATAACTTATTAACCTAAACCTTAAAAATTAATCTCCTAAAATCAAAATCATATTTAAAAATATGAAAACTTCATATGAAACATAAATAAATAATTCCTTGTTAATACACCACATACATTCAACAAATACAATATCATTCTATTTTATGCATAATCTCTATGGCATATTTTCTCACTCATATGGAAAATCTAAACACAAATCCTCTTTAACTATTCACACCATAAAGAAGTGACCGTTGAAATAACTTATTTGATATGGAATTTGGTTTTAAAGTTCACATAAAACAAAACAGGCAAGAATCGATTTGATTTAAAGACTTTCCGTTGAAGCTTCACATAAAAGTGGTCATTGAAGGAAGTGATTTAATATGGATTTTGGTGGAAAGTATATATTATATTTTTCATGTCAAATTATATTCAAAAATTTTATACTCATATTTTTCGGGTTATTATTTAAATTTAAATTTTTAGAAAATTTAATAATAGATTATTATTTACAGAGGGATAGTGTGTTTAAAATTATAAAAGGTTATACTCTTACTTCATGGTATTGATTATATTTCACAATAAATGTTGTTTTTTGACTCAAAATGGATTCGAAATATTTCAGACAGTTTTTTGGACTCAAATTTTCAAATTTGGACTAGCTGCTGAAATGTCCCTGGAAGTTAATTCCTCCAAATTTTCTACCCAAAAATTACTGAGATAGATGAAAAATAATATAATGATCCAATATGGAGTAGTAAAGGTAATGATGATACCAAAAGCAGACCTAACATTTGATGATGAAGAGGAGGGATTTGAGTGCGCACATGATAAGGACCAGGAAAGAAACACATTGCAGGAAGCAGTAGAGTCACAATGTTATGGGGGTGATGAAGAGGTCCATCATTAGAATGGATATTTTGAAATTGAGAGGCATTATTGATTGCGTTCCTTGGATGAATTTACACTCTAAGGAATGGTGGAGGAACTCTCAGAATTGTCATCTGGGAGGAGATAGGGTGGGGCGGGCTCATGGTCGCTGCACCATATCCAAATGTTTTGGCATCTAGAGGCACATGGGGAATTGATATAGGAGGATCCTAGGAGGGCGAGTGTGGTCCACAGTCATTGATAGCACCAGTAGCAAGTGTTGGTGGGTAATGGGGTTCATGGGAAGTTTCGGGAATTTGCACACGAACGTAGTGGATTACTTGAGCATTGACTGAATGACAAGGAACAAAACCCGGGATGACAAGGCGAAGAGTCTGAGGATGCATGAAGATGTTGCATCGCCCTTTTCACTAGGGTCGGTGGCCCTAACCAAAGCGACAAGTGTGGCATGGGAGGTGGGGAAAGAAGCACTTGGAAACCTTTGATGAAAAGATATTGAATGAGGTGAAGGAATTAGTTCCCGACCTAGTCTACTCGCGCACACGAGACAACAAATATTTCAAGCTAGAAGAAACTTACTAGATTGTGAAAGCCTTGGTGGGACATGCATTGGAAAAACACCAAGAGGAGAACAAGGACACCCTTCACAACATTCTAATTTTTTAGGGTAAGTTCGAGCTCCTTGGTCGGTCGCAATTTGGATTTAGGTTCAGAGTCCAACTAGAGGGGGAGCAAGGAGCTCAGAGGAACTAGACGAAAGGATCCTCTAACTTGGTTGGGTCAAAGGACAAGCCAATCATGGTGGAATATGATCAACCAACTCCTGGGCTGGATCATGAAGATGTCAAGGGAAAGGAACCTCCTGTCCCTGCAGTTGGATACCAGGTTTCATTTTAGCGTCTCAGCTTATTTTGAATTCATGAATTTAGTAATCATGTTAGAACGCCTTAGATATATTTTTCAATTTGAAATATTGTATGGTTATAGGTGTTGTAATCTCATACTCTCATAGTATAATTAAGAAAACGATAGTTATGAAAATGTTAAAAACTAATGTGTTAAAGGCTGGATCACAGATCTGGTTTTCATTATGGAAGGCCCCTTGGTGATATGGTTGTAATTTTTGGTTGTATATATGATAGAAAAACTTAGTACTTTTTTTTCTTTAAAAAACGGACAATCATTTAAAAACAATTTTCATCTTTTTTTTTTGTTTGTTAGTGTGTTTGTTACTTGCGGGACTAGCCTATGGTCTAAAAAACTGCAACCAGGGGCATCTAAGTCATCAAAATCACCCAGGGATCACATCCAGCACAGGCCACACCAACCCTTAACATGGTTGAATTTTTTTGGATGTCTCCTCTTGAGTACCCCAAGTTTCAATGCTTGACCACCTTATAGAAAAAAAACTTGGACTAACCAGATTTGACAAAACAAATTCATCTTATAAAAACTAAAACAAAAAACAAAAAAATTTAAATAAAATTAAGAAAACATAACTTAAATAAAAAAAATTATCTACACAAACTCCAAAAAAGATTGTATGCAAACTTTGATATTTAATGGGAAAAGTTGAGGTCTCTAATTTAAATAGTTTTAATTGATAAAAGATTGAAGTTTCATATTTAAATTTTAATCCTTACTAGTTTGATATCTAGAGCTCATGTCCTAGATGGGGTGTTACCGAGCTGTCATTCCCCCTTGTGACATTGGGACGTCGAAGTCCTCTCCACATGCCAAGCCTCCTACTCAAGACACAATGTTAATGCTAACCTTCCTTCCACGCCTTGGTTCTTATGTGCCACACTAAAATTCAGGTCACTTCGCAAACGACAAGCTTCAGGCTGGTATAGCTATGGAAACTGTCATTTATGATAGTGGGATTGTGGCTTTAATGGCCTCGAACCTCGTTATGGCCATCATAACTCTTCTATGGTTCATCTCCCATCTCACTTTTACTCCATCTTCGAAACTTATCTATGTTATCTACGGATTCCTCTCCTTCGCTCCCTTACCTCTGTTTATTTCCAATTCCTTCACGCCCCCCCTCTGTTTATCTTCTCTTTTCTTCACCATGATGCCTGGTGAAAGAGGCAAACCCAATTGAGCTTCGGGGTCTCTTCATGGCTCTGTTGGCTGTCGTCCCTCGCCTCTCCCTTCCTCCAGCATTTCTGCCTCTTCAATATCCTTACTGTGTTTTTTTGACTATGTGTCCTCTCACTAAACATACAGTAAGGATATTGAATTTGGGTTGCCTATCAAAAAAGAAATTCATTTCTTAACCTAATGTACTAATGAGAATTGACTTAGTTAAATATAAAACTTAAAGAAAATTATTTTTGTTTTTTTTTTTTAAATAAAAAAAATTATGAAACTAAATATTATATCTTTCTTATTATATTAAGAATAATGTAAGTGAGAGAAATGTTATTATATTATAAAATTGATCTTACATTACATAAATTTTCATATATATATATATATATATATATATATATATATATATATATATATATATATATATATATATTAATGACAATTGATTATAACATTTGTAATTGTGAGATGAAGTGTTATCTTCTTCACTTAAATTCTATTTTCTTTAATAACATATTAAACTTATAAATATATTATTATGAATATTTGTTGTAACAATTTCCAACCTTTATAATGAAATCAATACATAAATTTATAGAAAAATAAAATAATCATTTACTTAAAATAATCAAAATACTGTGCCCTTCGATTTAGAAAATAAATCTCTCAAAACATGTGATGACTTTGTATGGACCATCGAGTATTACCAGATTTGCTAAATGTCTTAAAACTAGCACAGCAGCTAACTCGCCGCTGAGAACACTGAAAAGTATCGGTTGAGAATGCGTGTCCTCAATATAAAAAGTTTGTGGTAATCTGTCTGTGGTAATATGAAAACATGTAGGCATCAGATGGTCGATTCAGAAACAGAACTTGGGCATTTCATTTATTTAGATGCCACGGTTTAATCCTACTTAATCATTTAAACGTGGC
>CBVK0101910435.1:0-13595 GCA_900067695.1 Picea abies
CCTTGATAGAGAATCTTTCTGAAAGATAGATCAAGATACTTAGGTTAGATAATGGAGGAGAATATATCTCAAAAGAGTTTGTGAACTTCTGCAAAGATATTGGGATCAAGAGGGAACTCACTACTCCCTATAATCCCCAACAAAACGGTGTAGCTGAACAAAAGAACAGAACGATAATGGAAGCTGTGAAGACTATGATCCATGATCAAGATCTTCCTATGTGCTTATGGGCAAAAGCAGCAATGGCAGCTGTATATGTGCAGAACCGATTGTCCCATAGTGTACTTGGGCTCAAGACCCCGGAAGAGATGTTCATCGGAAAGAAGCCAGAGGTAAGCCATCTCAAAATATTTGGCTGCCCAGTATTTATTCATATACCGACAGAGAAGAGAAACAAGTTGGAACCTTCAGGAAAGAAGGGAATATTTGTGGGATACTGTGAGGTTTCCAAGGCCTTCATAATCTATATACCGGGTCACCGTCACATTGAGATCAACAGGGATGTGACCTTTGATGAAGATGCAGCGCTCAAGAAATCAAGAAGATGCCAGCTTGAAGAAGTATATAAAGAGGAACCTGTAATCCCTAGAACTGCAGTCAGGGAGGTTACCAGAGCCGCAGAACCAGTGAGGAAGGTTCCCAGAGCCGCAGAACCAGTGAGGGAAGACGTAGTTTCCCCTCATGAGGAAATTCCAGAAGACCATGACATGGTAGAATTTCAAGAATCGCCTCAGATGACGATCCTCCATAAAAGAAAGCCAGCTTGGGCTAGAGAGCTCATTCAAGATGGAGAGAAGTATGGTGTTCCCCAAGGAACCACGAGACAGGTGAAAAGACCAAAGCCATTCTCCAGTTATACGAATTTAATGTGTGACCTCCTAGAGAAGGAGCCTACTTGCTTTGAAGAAGCCATTTAGAGGAAAGAATGGGCAGATGCCATGATAGAGGAATACCAATCCATAATAAAGAACGAAGTATGTGAAATAGTTCCCAGACCGAAGAGTAAAGATGTGGTATCCTCCAAATGGCTCTTCAAAATAAAATATGCTGCTGATGGAAGTATTGAGAAGTATAAAGCAAGATTTGTCACTCGTGGCTTTTCTCAAAAGGAAGGCATTGACTGTGAAGAGACATTCGCTCCTGTAGCCAGATACACTTTGATCAGAACCATCATAGCTCTTGCAGCTAAGATGAAGTGGAAGTTACACCAGATGGATGTGAAGACAACTTTCCTAAATGGTTTCATTGAAGAGGAAGTGTATATAGAGCAACCTCAAGGATTTGAAGTTGAAAACAAGAAGTCTCATGTCTGCAAGTTGAAGAAAGCCTTGTACGGATTGAAGTAAGCTCCTAGAACTTGGTATGGCCGAATAGACAACTTTTTGACGAGCTTGGGCTTTACCAAGAATAAAGCAGATTCTAACCTCTACTTCAAGGTTATAAACGATGAGCCAGTAATCTACATAATACTATATGTAGATTACTTATTCTTAACTGGAGAAGAAAAGCTCATCACTGAATGTAAGAAGAGACTCACTTCAGAATTTGAGATGAAAGACCTTGGCCTAATGCACTTATTCTTAGGTCTTGAGGTATGGTAGAGTCCAGAGAGGATCTTCCTTAACCAAGGGAAGTATGCAGTCAAAATCTTGAAGAGATTCAACATGTTAGAGTGCAAGCCCATGAATACAACCATGGAAATGAAGCTGAAGCTGTTGGTCGATACTTCGTCAGAATTGATTGATGCCACACTGTACAGACAGATTATTGGATCGCTGATGTACCCGACGAACACCAGACCAGACATTTGTTTTGCCGTGAACACCTTGAGTCAATTTCTGGTAGAACCCAGGTGGCTGCAAAACATGTAATGAGGTACCTTAAGGGTACAATAGATTGTGGTCTGAGCTATGATGGAGAGCATGATTTCACATTGAGTGGATATACTGATGCAGATTGGGCAGGAAGTGTTTCTGATAGGAAAAACACTTCAGGATGCTGTTTCAGTTTGGGATCAGCCATGATCTCATGGCAGAGTAGAAAGCAATCTACCATTGCTCTCAGCACAACAGAAGCAGAATACATTGCTGGATGTTCTGTCAGCTGCGAAGCTATATGGCTTCAAAAGTTGTTCATCGGTCTATTTGACCTAGAGATGGAAGCAACCACGATCCTATGTGACAACTAGAGCTGCATAAAGACGACAAAGAATCCTGTATTCAACGACAGGTCGAAGCACAAAGAGATCCGATATCATTACATTTGTGACATGGTGCAGAGAGGAGCCATAAAGCTCCAGTACGTTAGCACGGATGAACAGGTTGCTGATGTGTTGACCAAGCCTCTATCTCGTGTAAAGTTTGAGCACTTTCGAGATAAGCTTGGTATAGTCCGAAAGGACCTTCCTCGAAAGGGGGAGTAGTTGCTGTGACAAGACATCTCTTGCTTCCAGCTTCATTGTTGTGACGTAAAGCAAGACGATGTGATGAGACTAGAACTGTGCTTCCGGCTTGACAGCTGCGACGTAAAGCCAGTCTAGTATCCTGCTTCTAGCTTGATTGCTGTGACGTAAAGCAGGACGAGTATCTTGCTTCCAACTTTATTGCTGTGATGTAAAGTAAGACGATGAGATGAGACTAGTATTGTGCTTCTGGCTTGACAGCTGTGACGTAAAGCCAGTCTAGTATCTTGCTTCCAACCTGATGGTTGTGACGTAAAGTAAGACGATGAGATGAGACTAGAACTGTGCTTCCGGCTTGACAGCTGCGACGTAAAGCCAGTCTAGTATCCTGCTTCCAGCTTGATTGTTGTGACGTAAAGAAGGATGAGTATCTTGCTTCCAACTTTATTGTTGTGACGTAAAGCAAGACGATGAGATGAGACTAGTACTGTGCTTCTGGCTTGACAACTGTGACGTAAAGCCAGTCTAGTATCTTGCTTCCAACCTGATGGTTGTGACGTAAAGCAAGACGATGAGATGAGACTAGTACTGTGCTTCCGGCTTGACAGCTGTGACGTAAAGCCAGTCTAGTATCTTGCTTCCAACTTCAATGCTGTGACGTAAAGCAAGACGTTGAGATGAGACTAGTACTGTGCTTCCGGCTTGATAGTTGTGACGTAAAGCTAGTCTAGTATCTTGCTTCCAGCTTCAGTGTTGTGACGTAGAGTAAGATGTTGAGATGAGACTAGTACTGTGCTTCCAGCTTGAGAAGCTGTGACATAAAGCTAGTCTAGTATCTTGCTTCCATCTTGATTGCTGTGATGTAAAGCAAGACAAGTACTGAGCTTCCATCTTGACAATTGTGACATAAAGCCAGTCCTGTATTATGATGAGCTAACCTCGTGCTGTGATGATGATGATGTATCAATTTTATACTAATACATATTGATGCAGATGATGATTGCATTCCTTTGAGAATGACGATGCTGCTGATGAAGAAAAATTTCGATGATTTATAGATACGCCAGTCAGTGTTCCAAGATAATATTGATGATGCTGTCCTCTCACTCACTTGATGCTGTTGATGATGTTGTCCTCTCTCTCGCCTGATGCTGTTGAAGAATACCCTTCTTGTTAAGGGGCAGTGTTGAAATAATGTAACTGCAAAGTGTATTCTTATTATTATTTGATATATTATTCATAGGATCAATTCCCATTGTGGATTGATCATGTTGGCTATTGTATAAGGACCAAATCCCCTTTTGTGGATTGGTCATAATGTAATTGTAAAAGGCAAAAGAAGAAGTCAGCCCTAGAATATATCAAGAGGCCTCGAAATATACCAAAGGTGGTTATAACCACCCAGTTTGAGAAGTCGGCCCTGCCAGTGAAGAGACACTTCACACGTGCGAGATTTGTATAAATAAGGAGGCTAGCGCCTCACTTAGACACAAAAACTAACTTGCTCATTGAGAGACAAGTTTTAGAATTGCAGTTGGAGAAGAAAGAGAGAGAGTGGCGCACCTTTGGGAGAGGGTCTTCTGTATTAGCTTAAGTTATCTCTTGGCATTGTATTGGCTATCTATAATAAGGAAGTTTTGCTGGGTTTTCTTCCCCTAGAGGGTTTCCCATGATAAATGCTGTGTCTCTTGTGATTGTGTATTTCTCAGTGATCTTGTCTTATGTTGCTGTTATCTATTGAAATGCAAAGAACTATAATAATGGCTTAAACATTAACATATAGTACTCAATGGCCTTCCCGAGACATGGGATGCATTTGCCGCAAGCATGAACACAAGAAAGGAGTATCCCAAATTTGAAGAACTTTGGACTTGCTGTGCACAAGAAGAATCAAGGATTAATGCAAAAGAGATAATCGAAAGGAAAGATGATGATCAAGCCTACACAACAAAGTTCAAGAAATACATGAATAAGAAGAAGTTTGACTCAAGGAAGAAACCAAATAAAGAGAAGGGTATGTCAAAAATACAATGCTTCAACTGTCGAAAATATGGTCACTACAAGAATCACTGTCTCGAGTTAAAGAAAAGGAAGGAAACAGACGAAGCAACAGTTGTCGAAGAAAAGGAACCCTAAAAGAAAGTCGAATAAGATGAAGCAAATTTCTTCTTCTAGTCAAGGTAACAATATTCTTCTGTAACATAGTCTTTGTACATATCATGTTTCCATAGTTCCTGTATATCTATTTCTTAGAAGATAAGATGGTCAGTGAAACAACACCTATGGAAGAATAACAAGATAATGATTACTATTACGGTGATTACTAGTCAAGTAATGTATCTGAAAGGATGAAGTACGTTGACAATCCTTTGTAACAATTCCTGTGGAAGCTATTATATAAGTAACAACTGCCGGATAAGCCAAAATTAGAATCAAACTTGAAGAGGCCTAGAAGAAGTCAAAACAGAAAGAAGTCAACAATCAAGAGGAAATTAGAAAAAGACCCGTGACACTTTGCATAAGGCAATAAGGATGCAGACGGAAGCATGGACTCTCTTAGATAGTGAGAGCTGATTATGGAATTCCAAAAAGAAGAGCATGCATTCATACATGAAACAAGGATTAGGAGGGATGTAATCCTAAATGATATGATCCATTGAGCATTATGAAGTATATGTCCATGTTCCCATTGAAAGTGGCAGCCATGATAAGCAACACGTGTTCAGAAGAAGTCTTCTTTGAAAAGAAGCCTTAAAGTATCGTTAGTTGTCCATCTACATCCATGATCCTATGATGAAAGGAAGAAGTTGGAATCTTCAGGGCATGGAATCTATAGAAGACTCCATGGACCGAAGAGCTAAAGAGAAACATGAGGAAGAACATGAAGATTCCAAGAAAGAAAGAATATCCAAAACAACCAGTTATTATACCGAGAATCACAAGACTACCAGCTTGGTTTGAACCCACTAGAAGAAATCAAGTAGAAGAAATGGAAATGATGATAAAGAACAGTGTATGTAAGAAAATGTGAAAAATACTTGTGAATGGAAGCATTGCGAGATTCAGAGGTTCTTCCAGAAGGAGGGAGAAAAACTATAACGACAGCTCACCAATATCCATGGATTGGAATTTACATGTAAAAGACTGTTCTTTGCAAATAAAGCAAGTGAGAAAGAAGCTTATACCAGAAAGAGACCCATGTATGTAGATATAAGAAGACCTTGTCTGGATTCAAACAACCTGATGCAGAGTATCTCATATACAACAAAAGCGTGGTGAAAATTTTCTATAACAGAGATAGCGTATCATAGTTACTCAGAAGTCTGAGATGATGGATTGCTAATCCATGGTAAACTCTCATGATGACAGAAGAAGTGCTACCTGGATATGTTTTAGTTTGAGCTTTGCCACGATGTCATGAGCTAGCAGGAAACTGAAGTGTTGAACTCGACCATGATATATTGTAATGATCAGAGCTATATGAATCCTTCAGAGAAAACCAATGTTCCATGATAGACCGAAGTACATTGAGATAAAGCATTATATTCTCCGTGAAGTCCAGGAAAGAGAAATGGTTCTCCAATATATATTCACAGATGAGCAGATAATAGATATTTTGGTAAAGCCTCTATCCAAGATGAAAAGTTTGCGTACTTAAGAAACAAGCTGGGGCTCGTGGAGACAAATTCCTTATTGAAAAAGGAAGAGATTACTCCTAGGTTGGGAGGGAGCATTGGTGTGTTATTGATTTATGGATAGTCGTTTTTGAGTTCAAAAAATGGTCCAGGACGAGCGGTTCCTTTCCTTTTCGGTTTTAGGCTTGGACTTTGGAATTTTTGCCTTGTGTGCTAGCTCTGGAGAGAGGTACGCTACATTGATTGGCTATTAGGTCTATGGTTTGCTTCCAGAATTATTCTCTGTCAAGGTTAAGGTGCTCGGGGGTGGCTTCGACCTATGGTTGGGTGACAATATTGCTATATTGTCTATGGTTAAACGAGCACACCTACTTTTCTAACATGGGCCGACCTGTTACTTTACCCTTTTAATTTACATTTGGTTGTCAAGGCACAATAGGGCCGACTTTTACAAAGGCACAATAGGGCCTAATTAACAAATATAATATAATAATATTCTTTAGGGTTTGTCTTGGTCAAATACAATAAGGATATCTTCCGAAGCTACTCAATCTTCAACACTATACACCATGTAAAGGTGTATATATCAAAATGGCCCAGAGAACAATACATATCAACAACAAAATACATAATCAATGAGGCTCTAAATGGCCTCTAGAATCCATAAAACACCTATAACTACAAGCTACTGGTCTACTACATATCATTAATCAACATGATCAATCATCAAACTCGTCACCACTGCTAGAAATGGGATCATCAACAACAACTACAAAATCATCCTCCAACTCAGAGACTTTGGACTCCTCAGGGACATCTTCCACTGCAGTAGAAGTAGTGCTAGCAAAAGCACGAGTTGGCTGAGCTACACGACTAGTGCTTGCATGTGCCATGCCTGGTGCTTCGCTTACTCCGGATCCTCCTAGTGGAACTAAGTCCAAAACCAAACCCAACTCCAAGCCATCCATATCTCTATCAGGATCAAACTCTGTTGGGTGAGACTCCTCTACCCATTCTTAAGTTGGATCAATATCATCCAACATAATGGGATCTGTATCATGTCTTTTGTTTAGCAATTGGTTGCGTCTTAGCCGAAGGTTGTATTGCATGAAGATGAAATCATTTAACTGTTTTTGTATTTATAGTAGAGGGGGGTGTATTTATAACATGTTTTTAGGGTTTAGATATTATTATTATTTTTTAATTAAAAAAATTGAATTTTTAAGCAATAGTTCGTGCGGGTGGGTGTTGAAATGAACTAGCTGAGTAGGCACAGACTCGACTGGTTTGGTACCGAACCGACCAAGTCGTTCTTCGACTCGGTCGATTTGGTACCAAACTGGTCACCGAACTGATTCGATGGCCAGTTTGATTCGGCTCGCTATCCACTCGACTGATTTGTTGGCTTCATATCGATTCAGAATGGTTTTAAAAACTATGGTCCGTATTGGGATGTTTCCCTATAGGTTGGGGTGGGACAAATTGTTTACCTAAACTAAAGTTTCTCTCATCCTAAACCCTAAAAGCACACGTCATTGATCATTTGTGAGCATTTGGAGTTTTTAGAGCCACAAGCCAACTTGGAATGATAAAGAAAGTGAAAACCTTTCTTTAAATTTTTGATATTATCATTAATTGTTTTAAGATGTTTGAGAGGGGTTCCAACCTCATCGAGAACCTCATACAATGAAAATATAATTTCACATCCCATCCAAAATTTAGTAGACTTAGCCGTTGTTAGAATTCCAACAAACTAAGCTTCCCCAAAATGAAGACACGTCCACTAAGCCATTAGAAGACGCCAAATGTTACCCTGCTCCTCTACTACATGCCACTTGCAAAATATAGACATGTTAAAACTAGACAAGCCAAAAATAATTTTTGCGACTCCTAAAAAATAGGAGGTCCAGAATATGAAAATAACTACTCCAGTTACTGAACAAAAGATCTGATACAGATCCTATTGTGTTGGATGATATTGAACCAACCTCAGAATGGGTAGAGTAGACTAACCTAACAAAGTTTGATCTTGATATTGATGACTTGGTGTGGATTTGTTTGGATCTGGATCCACTAATAGGAGTAGTGCTAGGGATGGTAGGCACTAGCTCATGTCGAGGAGATCCCATCTCCAACAGTGGTGATGAGTTTGATGATTGATCAAGTTGATCAGTGATATGTAGTAGGCTAGTAGCTTGTAGCATGATGTTTTTCAGACTTTAGAGGCTATTTAAAACCTCGTTGACTATATATTTTTCATAAACTTTTTTAATATTTTATGTAGTTTTTAGTAGACCAAGTCATAAAATTCAAACCGGTCCGATTTTGAGTTGAGTCTGAGTGGATCCTCAATTGATTCCAACGTCGGTTTCAAGTTTGAAAACATTGATGAAAGGGACAAGACGATCAAGGACTTGCGTGACCTCAATTAGGACCTTGTTCAAGAAGTCACCAATTTAAGAAATATTGAAGGTAACTTAAAAGATTGTGTTGATAAGTAACTTTTTCTTTTAAGAAGTAATTTGACCTAGTTTAGAGCTCGACATCTTATATAGATGAGCTACAAAAAAAACAATAAGGATCTTTGTCAAGACCTCATAAATAACTATTATAATAAGCAAGAGCTACTTGATGCTTTGGAGGATGCTAAATGTCTTTCTCAACATTGTATTGATGATGGTGCTTCTCATGATGTTTCTAATTATATCTTTGATGATATTGCTAGTAGTGATAAAGTTTGTAAGAAGGATGATATTGATGATGTGCCTACTTTTCATGCCTTATTGGCTACTAATGAATTGGTTTCTCTTGAATTTGAGTAATATACCATTGGGTCCTAGTTCTTATGCCAAATGGGATATACAAGTGGAAGACTTAGGAAGAGTGGACAGTGTATTTTTGTCCCTATTGATTCTGAGATGAGATGCTTGAGATCATGATGTGGATATGGGGAGACTCTATTGCCACATGGAGGTCATTCTAACCATTGATTTGCAATAAAGTTATTTTATACTTGTTGTTTTGTTTATTGTTGACGTTCATTCTACTGAGTTGCAGAGAGCGTAGCAAACATCAACTGTTGTTTTGGTTGATGATAGTATGCATGAGTTGGAGATAGATGACAATTTTGTTGATCTGTAGGGACACCTTGGGCCTTTGGTTGAGCAGGAATCACATCTTGCACCTTTTGTTCAGCGAGAACATGACTTTTTTCCATATCGACATTCTCAAGATAGAAATAGGAGTTCATCCAAGAGTCAAAATTCTTTATATGGTGGCAGTAATGCGTGCAAATCTTTGCGCATGAGGCCTAAGAGGCAAAATATTGAACCCTTGCTGACTATTGGGATTGATTAGGGTTGGATTGATGATTGATTGTAGAAGCATTTGAATAGGTTCTTGAGGAGTCCATATCGATGTGTATCATCCATTGTACACTTGTATGGTTCTCTTTATTCTTGTTGATTGATCGACTATTGTCAGAGTCATTGTTGGACTATTTTGTTGGATAGTCTTGTTGGTATGTTTTGCACGCGGGACAACTTTGAATGGAGGCCTTGAATGTGAGCCTTATTGACTATTGTGATCCCTCAAGTTGTGTTTTAGGGGGAATGTTGTGGAGCTTGCTGGCCTGTATAAACCCAACTTGATGTTGTTGAAATCCCACTAATGATGTCAACTGGTTGACACAAATCGACAAAGTTGTTTGATGAAGAGATGGTGAGGGGAAGTAGAAGAAGAAGTAGGTGAAGGCCAAGGGACTGCTCATATCAGTGCTGAAGTGAGGAAATGCTTTTCGATACACATCGAGAAACAGAGAGGTATTTTTGAGAAAAGAATGCTACGTTTACTTTCTTTTGTGTTGTGCACTATTCTTGATAGCTCTGAATTTGGATATGTTTGATGCTCTTGTTGCATGATTTAGGAGTGGTTATGTTTGTAACGTCCATGGTTAAGATTGCTTGGTTGATAGCACTATGATTTTCGAGACTATTCTTGAAAACGTTTTTTTGGGAAACCTATTATGACTGCTTCCTCATAGGCTCTGGTTGCTCCACCTTTGTGTGTGGAGATGTTTTAGAGTTTCAAGTTCTAGAGATCTATCCATTGTGATCCTTGTTGCATGACTTTGCTTCACCACATTCTGTAGAGGATTGGGTGGAGGTGTTGTGAAGGTAACTAATATGTTGTACCTCATTATTGTTAGGTATTTTGGATGTCAATATTTCTATCCCATTTGTGTTAAGGGGGGAATGACAGAAGATGTGATATCTCTTTAATGTTATAAGACAAGTTGCAGCACTGATGTTGGCTGTAGGGGGTTGTCATTAATGGGCGGTGTTGAGATAATGCCACCTTCATGTATCCTCCAATTTGTGATTAGGGGAGGATGTGAGGATATTTAATGTAAATCCAACTAGAGGGATTTAGTACACCTTTGGGACCACTTCATTTATGGTTAACCAATTTAGTGGTTCTTCTGGTCCCACCTTTTGGGGTCTTTAGAGGTAAACCCTAAATCTATTTATTGGCAAGGTTTTTCCCTTGTTCAACATGTAAAATACACACAATGCTTTGTGCTCTTTGGGGTCTTCTTACAACGATGTTCTTCATTGTTTAAAGGTGTTTTTGTCATATGAACACCACTGTCTCATTTGGTTATCATGGGCTCAACTTGAAATCATAACATCATCTACAATACTTAATCTACCAAGTCCCTTTACCCCATTTGTAAGCAAAGGCAATGGCTTGTCTTTGTTAATATTATGGTAGCTGCGGGAGGTATTTACCTCTACATGTGAACCTGACGAGAATAGAAGACTCCGGGAAGCAAGAGAAACCCTAATGAATTGGGCAATAACCCTAGAAGCCTTGTCGGCTCAAGAATATAATTTATATTAGGCTATTAGCCTCCAAGAGAAGAAGTCGGCCAAAATTAATAATAATATACTGAACAGATACCTACCCAGAAGGAGAAGTTGGCCCCAACAAACTGGCAGGATTACTATAAATACTGGGCGCCAGTTTCTCATTTGTCACATCTTAGGACTGCAGGTGTAGCTGGTGCGCAGGTTTGGAGGAGGGTTGCAGGTGCAGCTGCAGCAGCAACAAGTTTCAGTATTTGACTTGGATATCTCTTAGCTAGGGTTTGGACTATCTGATCAACTTTTTGTGATGCGCTATCCTTGGGGAGAGATGCGCTGCTCTTTGTTTGGCTATCTAGCCTAAGGTTTGCTTCCGGAGGAATTCTCAGGTCAAGGTTAAGGTGCTCGGAGGGAGGCTTCGGCCTGTGGTTGGGAGACGAGGGTATCGTCGTGGTAAAACGAGCACACCATCCTTTAGATTCTAACAGTCTTCTCATAGAAGAAGGTGCAAGGCTAGATATGGATGGTCATTAGTGGGCGTCTCACTATATGTAGCAAGTGGTGTTGAGGCTTATGCATCAATCTCCTCACTCTTTGTCTCCTCCTCGCCCCATATGGTTGTGGGTCGTCATCCCTTGCCCCTTGCTCCTACTCCTCATGTAACCACTAAGGTGCCTCTTCCATAACCGTTGTTTTTAAACTCGAACTTGGCCTCAAAATTAGTTGAGGGTTTGCTTGTACTCGACTCGGAATTGAACCAGTCTGAATTTTATGACTCAGTTGACTAAAAAAATTTATTTTCAAGATTCCAAACCATGATTCTAAACCATTTTAGACAAAATATCCAAATTTTGCTCATTTATATAACGTGTAAGGGTAAATATATCGAAATGGCATGGAGTGCAATACATTTTTGAAACAAAATACATAGTCAACAAGACTCTAAATGGCCTCTAGAGTTCAAAAAACAAGAGGATACAAGCTATTGGCCTACTAAATAGCAGTGACATAAGTTCCAATTTTTAGAAATCTATTTGGGAATTTTCTATTTGACATCAAGTTCTTTTCATCATTTATGTTTGAACTATGATTGTGCGTGTGAAACTATATTTAATTATTGTTGTTGGTTTTGGACCCTATTAATTACATGTTGAAACATTACAGAATTTACAATAGTACTTACAAATTTACCAAGACCAAGGTACCTTCCCCAATATTTTTGGTAGATAATTAATAGAGTTAGTGAATAATTTTTTGAGAAAACCTAGTAAATATCCTCTACTCTTAGCATATTGTATTTTCATATAACATTAGATAATGAGATAAAAAATACTAGACAATGCTTATTAAACGATATTGGCTCCCAGCATTTGTTATGCTTAGAATTGTGCCTTCTAATTAGCTCTACCATAGTTTTCAAAGACGTAGTCATTCTCATCCTTTTGTACACATACAACATGGTTGTAATGTCATTTATGTGTGCTTTTAGGGTTTAGGGTGAGAGAATCTAGGGTTAAGTAATTTTTTTAATTGTTTTTTTCTCCAAAAGGGCATCGTGGCCTATAGCAACTGAGCTGTTATCGTCTCGGTCGAGTAGGTATAAACTTGGACGAGTTGGACCTATTTGGTACTAAATCGATCCTTGATCTAGTTTGATAGCTGAGTTAGTATCCTCAAGGGTCAACTCGGTCGAGTCCGAGTCCAAGTCAACTGAGTTTTAAAACACTATGGATCATAACAGGCCTCTTGTTCTCCACCCTTCACCATATATATATATATATATCCAAACCATTAGACCCCAAATATACAAAATTTGCTCATCTATATAGCCTGTAAGGGTGTATATAGAAAAATGACTTTAAGTGTGATACATATTTGAAATAAAATACATTAACATGAAGGATGTAAATGGCCTGCAAAGTCCAAAAAACATCATGCTACAACAAATAATTACATATTATCAAAATCATACCCTGTATTGGAATACTCATCATTAGTAGCACTCTCTGCCTCTTTCTATGGCCTTTGCTTCAATCCTTTAGGGATAGTGCTTGGTGCTACTTGTGGATCCATGTTCATCCACCCTGTTGTTGCTAAAGTTAACACCCTCTAATTTTGATGAAATTGGCTCATCCTAACATTAAAATGAGGTAGAAAGCTTACATGCTAAACCAATGGTTTTGGCGTGAGTGAAGGGTACATTTTTACTAAGGTCATGATAGATGAGTTCAATAGTCAACACCAACAACAGGGTAATAGAGGGCTTGGTTCTCTTGATTAAATGATAATCCCATACCGTCATAGATGATAATATTTTGTCTTGAAATATTCTATTCCCACCAATCTTAAAATGTTGAAATCTTGAAAACTATTAAGTCTATGGAACTCTGAATGAGATATGAAATTCTACTTTCTTTGTATGAAGTTTGATGAGGTTGGAACGACTCTCAAATATCATGGAACTGTTAATGGTAATGTTAAAAGTTTAAGTAAAAGGATAGAAAGGGAAAGGTAAAGGATAATGCCAACTTTTACTTTAAGAATTTAAATATGTTGCACTAGTTTCGGGTATGAGGGGACAAGTGTTCGGGATGGCTAGACCACACACCCAAATATTTCAGAGGACAGTGTGTTGGGGACGACAATATATATATATATATATATATATATATATATATATATAGAGAGAGAGAG
>CBVK0101910436.1:0-22710 GCA_900067695.1 Picea abies
AGAGAGAGAGAGAGAGAGTAACAAATATTAAAAATGATAATTAAAAAATTTAGAATTCACACTCGACTTTGACATTTTTACAAATCTTGACTCAATAAATTTATTTTTTTCATTTTTTTGCTGGAACAAAAGGGAAAAAATTAAAATCGACCAGCTATAATATTGACAGATTTAACATTTAAGCTAAAAAAAAATTAAAAAAATGATAGCTAAAATTTAAGAGGGTTTGATTGAAAAAAATTAGGGGAAGAAATTAGCTTGCGATTGGGCCATGGAGTCAAGATGTTCTAGGGTTTATTAATAAAATAGTGAACTGGTGTTTTTCCTCACCATTGGCTGGGGGAAATGCATCAGTTCTTGAGAGGATGGGGCTTGTACTAAGGGGGTTGAATCAACCTGTGCAAACAACCTGATACAATGAAAGTTTAAAAAAAAAATCTGGATCTAATAAAGCAAAACTAAAAGGCCTTTCTTCAAATAAATCCAAATTAAAAAAAAAAATTGAGTGGGGGTTGGAGTTACCTCCTAACTCTCCAACACAATGCTAACTTGCACCACTCTCCTTTTCAGCAACAAAGATCCCAAGAACTCTCCATTAAGCAAATATAAAACCCCAAAACAATAGACCACGACCTTAGGCAGAAATTCTTCCTTTATTATTCTCCAAAATCCCCTTTTACAAATGAGAGTCCTTCCTCTTTTACAGATGAAGAGGAGGACCAAAACCATTTACAAAAACCATTGTTAAAAACAATACCATAGGTAAAAACCATTGTTAAAAACAATAGCATAGGTAAAAACCATTTGCTACAACAAAATTGAGCAAGCTAATATTTTTAAACGTGCTTTTACAAAAAATAATGATTTTCTTCCTTGGACAAAGTCAAATCACAATAAAATAACGATTTTCATGGTGTGCCCCTCATTAGGAGAGGGTCAAACTGGTCAAATAAGCTCAATGTCGTGCTCCATTAATGAAATAAATCACGTGTAAAGATGCAATTTGCTCTTCCACTTAAGTTGTGATATTAAACATGTGTTCAAATAGAAAGGGGGCACTCCATGTGTCCAATAGCACTCCAATGTGTTATATCCACCTAGGATAATGGGTCTAGCCTCCTAGAAAATCACTAAGCCATAGTTCAAAGTGACAATTTCCTAGTAAATACAACACTTTAAATTAATTTTGACACTTGCCTAAGTCTTACCTAGGGAAACATTATTAATTGTTTTCAATGAGTCCGTCCTAATAAAAACCCATATTTCCTAAGTTTTTATGTGGAGGATAGGCAATTAATGAAATTGGTGATAAAAGGGGAAGGGCGATGATCATGTGATGACCCTCAAAGTTCTAGACATGCACAAGTCACTTTTCTATGCCTCTAGCTTTATTTTAGCTAGGCATTTTTTTATAGTAGCCTCTAAAAGGAGCTTTACTACTTTGTTCTACACACACTTCCCCTTTCTTTTCTTTTCATTAATCATTATTTATTTCTAAGTCCTTTTTTGCTTTAGATAGCATTTTTTCTCTTAGGATTTTGAAAGGGGGGCGACCATAGTGAAGTAGTTGTACTTTATTTGCTTTTCTCTTAACCATGCAATTATTTTTTCATTGCAGATGGAAACGAGTGATACTTAGGGAGATGGAAAATGATTAGTATAGTTGGGATATGGATTGTTTTATCTAGTCTAAACATCTAGTAGTATGAGTCATCTCAGAAAATGACACACTTCTAACCAGAAATATGTTCCCCATGGTAATATGACGCAAGTGAGAAAACTTTGTATGTTATGACATCCTAGTCAACCGTTGTAAGGTAACCACAACTTCATGACATACTAGGAGGTTATACCATCATGTCTAAGCAAATATTACACATGGAGTATCTATGGAATGACTTGGACCATCAAGGTGTATCTAAGCATTTGAAATAACCACATCATGGTTCATCAATCCTGCATTAGGTCCCAATTGGAGAATAGAAAGGACTGAGTCTGGAACTGATCAGAGATGCATGATAACATCATGTAGACAGGTACATGATATCATTGTAAGGGTATCCAAAAGTTGCTACCATTGAGAGGGTAATAGTTATCACTTTCCATTTCTACTCTGGAATTGGTAATGGTTGTAGCATACCTATTGGATGTTTGTGTTCAACATTTACTCTTTGACATTCCATATACCTTGCTATATAATCAGCCACATCCTTCTTCATTCTTGGCCAAAATATTGACGTTTTACTACTGCAATTGTCTTTTGACAGCTAGGATGTTCAACTTATGGAACATTATGCATTTCTTTTAAAACTAGTTTCCTTAATTCATATGAATTAGCAACATACACTCTGTTTTTATGCATAAGAAGGCCATTCTCTTCCAACTTATAACCCTCATAGTTTTGTTGTACATTCTCTTTCTGTAAGCCTTTTTTAATATGAAGATAATGCTCATCGAAGGTAACAACCTCAAGAATTGTGTTCCTCAAATCAGATGTGCACATAGAAATGGTTGTTGCATGCATTGCATGTACTCTTCTACTGAATGCATCAACATCCTTGTTCTCCTTCCCTCTAAATTGTTCAATATCAAAGTCATATTCATTGGGAAATTCCAGCTATCTTGTTTTCTTGGCATTTAAAGTATTCTATTCAAAGAAATATTTCAGGCCACTATGTTCTATTCTTAACTCAAACTTTCTCTTCATCAAGTAATGTATTCACATCTTCAGTGCATGAAATATTGCAACGAGCTCTAAGTCATGTGTGACATAGTTCTTTTCATGCTCCTTAACAACTGGAAGCTTTCTTCACACTTTAGTGTCCATTCAAATTTAATTCCTTTCTTCTGTAAAGATGTAATGGGATGGGCAATCATAGAATATCCTTTTATGAGTCTTCTGTAGTATCTATCAAGTCCCGCGAATGACCTTATCTTAGCCAGGTTCTTAGGTGTGCGCCATTCTTTAATAGCTTCAATCTTCTCTACATCTACTACTATTTTTTTCTTAGAGATGGCGTGTCTTCAGTAATGAATCTGCCTCTAATAAAAGGAACATTTGCTTAAATTCATGTACAACTGATGCTCTCTTAGTACTTGTAGTACAAACCTCCAGTGCTATTCATGCTCTTCCTTTGACTTGGAATAAATAAGAATGTTATTTAAGAATACAATGACAAACTTATCCAAGTAATTTTTGAATGTTCCATGCATTAAGCACATGAAGGTAGTTGGTGCATTTGTTAGTCCAAATAGCACCACTACAAATTCATAGTGCCCATACTTGCTTTTGAAAGATTTCTTATTGATATCTTCTTCCTTTATCCTTATCTAATGGTAGCCCGATCTCAGATCTATCTTCGAAAAGATCTTTTCTCTTTTCAGTTGATCAAATAGGTCATCAATTGTTGGCAAAGGATATTTATTTCTCATAGTTACCTTGTTCAGTAGTTTAAAATCAATGCATTGCCGCAAAGTTCGATCTTTCTTCTTTACAAAGAGCACCAGTTCTCCCAAGGAGAGACACTTGGGTGTATACACCCTTTTTTTAACAATTCTTCTAATTGCATTCGGATGCACCCATTCTGTATGAAGTCTTAGATAGAGAAATCAATATCTCTTTTTGGTGGTAATGTATCTCCCCAAATACATCTGCATACTCTTAAACACTAGAAGGTCCTTAAGATTTGCGCTTATACACTTTTTGTTAGAATGTTGTGCTCGTTTAACCAAAATAAATGCTACACCATTGCTACCCAACCATAGGCACAAAGCCACCCTCGAGCACCTTAACCTTTGACAGAAAGAATGATTCCGGGAAGCCTCACTAGAACCAACAGATAAACTAGGGTAGCGCACCTTCTCCATAGGTAGCGCACAAGATAGAGTACCAAAAGGATGAACAGGGAATTATTGCACACCTGCAGCTCCTCCTCAACACTTGCGCCTTGCTTTTGGATGACTGAGTGTATGTACAAATGAGCTGGGGTGCCTTCTATTTATACTAATCTAGCCAGGTGAACAAATGTCTCTTTAAACAACGTCGACTTGTCCTTTTCTGGATATATATATATATATATATATATTTATTTATTTTGATTTTTATTTTTTATTTTATTTTTGGTAGAGACGACTTGCCTTTCTAGGGTTTTCACACATCTGTTAGGGTTTTCTCTTGCTTTTGGAATATTCTATTCTAGTCAAAGGTTTATCCATGGATGTTCATACCTCCCGTAACTACCAAAACATCAACACTCCCTCTTAGCTAGGGAGGTATTTAACCATGATGTTTCCTTCTGGTCTTCATGGCCTTGCTCACTATGCCATGATCCTCTCGTCATGGTTATGCAGACCATGCTACTGGTAGCATCATTACGCCACACATGGCTACACCCATGTGGACCTATCAATCTCGTCTAGGGGCCACAACTCGCTAGAGAACACTAGAGCTATGTTAAATTTTGAGCTTGATTTCTTATGCGGATTATTTCTTTTAAATTCTTCAACACTTTGATTCCAGCTTAATACATTTCAACAATATAGAATCATAACTGAATAACAATACTCATGTAGATACGTAAGCATGCACATCAACAACACATATACCCTGGGGAAACCATGTATAGGGAGAAAAACCCCAACAAACAATATTCCTTTATTGCATTAATAATATAAGATCACTTACAAACATCCAGCATGAAAACTCTGCTCTTAAAGAGCTTGCCAAGTTGACTCTGACCTGACAGAGAACTAAGAGACCTTGCTGATATAGACGTATCCAAGTTGCTTTCAAAGATTGAGATATATCAACTCTTATATGGGTTGTTGAAGCTGCCTCTAATTGACTGATATGCGCCTCTGATATGCTGTCTCTAAATGTTGTTATTACAACACTGTTATGTGCCTTTTATGCCGCCTCTATATGCTGTTATGACAACACTGTTATGTGCCTTTTATGCTGCCTCTATATGTTGTTATGACAACACTGTTATGCACCTTTTATGCTACCTCTGTATGCTGATATGCGCCTCTATATACTATCTCTACATTCACCCTTACCCTGCATAACCATTGTGTGGAAGATAGGGGGTCGACCTCTGCTAATAAAGGAATGAATATGAGAAGAGGAGATGCCTCGAATTAGAGGTAAGAAGGTATGCTTGACATAACTCGGCCTCATACTTTAGTTCGAAAATAGAACTAGACTTGAGACTTCAGTTACAACTTACCCTTGACTTGGCATGCATGCGTACTAATTTAGCATGCACATGTCATGCATGCAACATGCAACTAGACATGCATGCATTGCATTCATGTCATGCATGCAACATGCGACAACTTGACAACTGTGACTTTGACCTAGACATGCAACTTTGACTTCTACAACTCGACCCTTTACAAGGCAATTCGAATTTATCTTCATGGTGGATAATGTTACACGTGCCAACGCACTAGATCAATACATTTATATCATTTGCAATATTAGGAATATCGTTTGTTTCTAGCTCATAGGAATTTTATATTCAATCTAACTTTTGCTCATGGCTCACAAGGCTTGACTAGGCTCACAGAGGTTGTACGTTCGCCCTGACTTTTGCAAAGTTTGTCTATGCTCACAAAGGTTGTACGTTCCCCCTGACTTTTGCACTAGACTGTCTATGCTCACAGAGGTTGTATGTTCTCCCTGACTTTTGCACTCGACTGTCTATGCTCACAGAGGTTGTATGTTCTCCCTGACTTTTGCACTCGACTGTCTATGCTCACAGAGGTTGTATGTTCCCCCTGGCTTTTGTCAGTCTAATTTTGCATTAGACTTACATAGCGTCTCGTTCGTCCTGACTTTTGGTTTGACTCACAGAGGTTGTACGTTCCCCCTGGCTTTTGTCAATACCTCACAAGACTGGTTGATTCTCCAAATCTCCTTGGCTAGCCTCAGGGTGGCCCATATGGCCTCTCATTGGAGAATGACTGTCGATGATGCCAAATTTAACAAGCTAAACCTCGTAGTGTGTGTCACCATCATCGTCATGGGCTACACCCACATGACGTGCTCACCCATATCTACACCCATGTCGTGAGTATCATCATTACTATCATCATTATTCATCCATCTCACATGGCATGGGAAAGACCTACATGGTCTTGCAGACCGATAACATCACCAGAGCTACACAGGTTATCTCATGATCACCCAGATCATATTACGAGAAACACCATCACAACCATACATGTTCTTGACTACGCCACTAGCGTACCAGACTGTCTCACTGGTGTAGCAACAACTCAACATATCAAACCATCTCATTGGAGTAGCCTATAGTTCGGCATAAAGCCTACAACTCGGCACAAGGCCTACAACTCGACATGAAGCCTACAACTTGGCATGAAGTCTACAACTCGACACAAAGCCTATAACTCGACACAAAGACCTACAACTTGGCATGAAGCCTACAACTCTACACAAGGCCTACAACTCGACATGAAGCCTACAACTCAACACAAGGCTTACAATTCGATATGAAGCCTACAACTCGGCACAAGGCCTACAACTCGGCACGAAGCCTACAAGATCCTTCTTTTCAAATTTTTCCATCAACTCCCTCTACCCGAGAGAATCCGTGAACCACGCTTCCATCTGCTGCATGCCCTTATGCATCCTGCAAAGTGTCACGAAACCTTGCTTCTCCTGATCACTGACTTCCTTTGAATTTTGACTCTCTTTGAGTCCTTTCAAGTCTTTCTTTCTATGGTAACCTTCCTGTAGAATAACCTGCTCGAAACAGGAACAACAAGAGCAAAAGTATTTCCAATATAATAGTATTTTATATAAGAACATATCAATTTCATGGTAATTCATTATAGCATTACCAAGGTGTTCTTCCTGAGACCAAGAACAAGAAATATCTCCTAGAGGAGATGTTAGTTCATATTGCAATTAAGTACAATAAGCATTTATATTAATAGTACATGCTACTAAGTATTCATTTGTTCATGGGATTAATAAAATCTAAAGGATTACAATACTTGAGCAACAATAAAAATAACAAACCTGATATGCAAACCTGGAGTCTAGCTATTGTTCCGCTTGAGTTGCTTGACAAGTATTCTTTCCAACTTGGATAGTGTGTTGTTCCTCTGAATGTATTAGATCTGAGATCTTTCTGGCTCTACGATTGCTTCTTGGACAAAGATCCCTTCTCTTTCCAGAGATTTAGATTTGCACTAGTTGCTTTTTATTGTTTCTCCTACTCCACGTTCATGTGCTTGGAAGCTCCAAAATCAAACTCTTCATCCTTTGACACCTGCTCTTTAGTGTGTGGTTCCATAATTTTGCCCTTTGTTCTTTGCAAGGATGATGTCAATCCTTGTTTTCCATACTCTACCAAGAGACCATGCTTCTGTTGCTCCACTCTGATTTTATGGATGAAGTCATGAATGCCTTTGACTTTGACCTTGACTAGTCTTTTGAATTTGAATAGTCAAACTTTGATTTTTACCAGTCAAACTTTGACTTTGACGAGTCAAATGTTGAATTTGACCCAAAAATTTAACTTTGACGTTTTTGATAGCTGAGGGCACCAGAAGATGCGTCGGGTTAGGGTGCACTAGGATATCCAAGAATTATGCCAAACACTTCACTTAAAGTGCCTGAACAATCAGGTTAGGGTTTGTTGCTGCTGCAAGATCAGAAACCCTAGCTGCAACTACAATTGTGCTACAACAAGCTTGACGAAGAGTTGCGGATCTACCTTCTAGTGGTTAGACTATTTCGAAGGTGGTGTGGGCCCATAACCTCTTTGAATGTTATGCTCGTTTAACCATAAGCAATGCTACACCATTGCTACCCAACCATAGGCACAAAGCCACCCCGAGCACCTTAACCTTTGACAGAAAAATTGATTCTGGGAAGCCTCACTAGAACCAACAGATAAACCAGGGTAAGATACCTTCTCCAGAGGTAGCGCACAAGATAGAGTACCAAAAGACTGAATGTGGAATTATTGCACACCTGTAGCTGCTGCAACTCCTCCTCAACACTTGCGCCTTGCTTCTGGATGACTGAGTGTATGAACAAATTGTTGATGATTTCAACTGTGTGAGACATCCTCCAGGACACAGACCTGAGAGAGAGCCCCTGTGATGGGTGTGGTTCCTATCTGAGACATAAATGGAACGTAGTGATGGCCTCCTCCTTAAAGAGAGTTGAGAAGAACTCTAGATGATTCTCTTGTGTAATGCAGTGAGAAAGGAGATCTGTTGAGTTGGACGTGCCTGTGACTGAGCACAAGGTGAATGTGTGAATTCCCATGAGATGGGTGCATTGTTATGAGACAAAGATGAAAACGATGTATTAGCCTCCTCTGAGCAGACAGTTGAGATGATGAACTCCAGATGACTCTTGTGTAATGCAGTGGGAAAGAAGATCTATTGAGTTGGACGTGCTTGTGGATGAGCACATGTGAACGTGATCCTAGTGGCTGAGCACTAGTGAGTTTGGTTCTCTTGTGAGATGCAGTGAGATAGAGATATGGACATCCCTATGGATGTGCCCCTAGTGGCTGAGCACTAGTGGGTGTATGAGATACCTTGCTATATTGTTCAAGAGTCAGACTTACCTATAACCCTAATTGTAATGTAAAGGGTACAGGTCGGCCCCACCTTAATGTAAAAGATAATTAATGTAAAAGATAATTAATTTGGTAATTATTAATTATATTGTGAGTTAGTGAGGTTGGCCCTGTTGTGCCAATAGACACTTCTGTTGGCAGGTTCAGTGTAATATAAGTAAAGGCAAATTCCCCATTGAGGAATCATATCTGAAGTGTGAGTTTGGAAATTTCAGCAAGTACATCTTCTTGGGAAAAGTGCGCACCTCTCTTGGGCGCTAGTCTTTTAGGGTTTGTGAGCACCCTTTTGTGTGCTAGGTTTTCTTGGTGGTGGAGGTCTTTCTCTTGAAGAATATGGCAAAGGATTGGCTGGGTTTTCTTCCCTTGTTGAGTAGGCTTTCCCAGGATATTTCTTGTGTACTTGTGCATGGTGTTTCTTCTTGTGATCTTGGTTGCTGCAACAATTTGTTTATGGTTTAAGTAAAATGCTAAAATGAAATGAACTTCATGCTTAAGCCTTTCCTATTGAAAAATCAACACAAATGAGCTGGGGCTTCTTCTACTTATACTAATCTGGCTAGGTGAACAAGTGTCTCTTCAAATAGGGTCGACCTGTCCTTTTTTGGATATATATATCTTTTTGGTAGAGCCGACTTTCCTTTCTAGGGTTTTCACACATCTGTTAGGGTTTTCTCTTGCTTCCAGAATATTCTATTCTAGTCAAAGGTTTATCCATGGAGGTTAATACCTCCTGCAACTACCAAAACATCAACACTTTTTTGGCTCTTAAACATGAGTTGCATACAACTAACACCCTTTCTTTAAGCATCCATTCAATTGTAAGGATGAAATCTCCTTTATAGAAATGGGTTTGGGAATGCCTTTTGTTACTGCCTGAACTAGCATCCTTGTGAAAAGTCCCAACATAGGTGCTAACTTGGGACAACAAGATGGTAAGTGCACCATTGCCATCTCAATACACCACTGCCATCTCAATACACTTTCCCCTTCACTTTAGGCTAGCTCCTAGATGCCAAGGGGATTATCCCTATTTGTGAAAAGTAAATTTCTTTAACTGAATTATGACTATGTAGGCTTACGATTTACTTTAATGAATCCAAAATATATGTAACGAGAGCATGCACAAGGATTCCAATAAGTGATTAAATGCTTTAAAGATTAACAATTAGAAACAATAGAATAAACCACAAGTATATCCACTTGAGAAAGAGTGTTAGGAGCTAGTGGATGTGTGTGTGCCAAATCTGATATGTAAAATAGATATACTATACATCAAGATACTAACAAGTTTTAGAAACAAGTTCTAAGGATATATAACTACTAACTAAGCAAGAATTTGATAAAAAGATGGTGAACCCCACTTAGTGTTTCCAATATTAGTACTAGAATTCACCAGTGATATCTCTAAGTAAAAGATAGGCAATTAAAATCACTTTAGAGATCGATTTCACCTCTAGATTTATAAGTTAATGTAGAAATAATCTAGAATTGAAATAGAGGCTAGGTATGAGTAATAATACACCTTTAAACACCAAACCCTAGCCTTAGGGTTTCACCAAATCTGATTTTTATTGCTGCAATTTAATTTCCAGATTTAAGAAATGCTTTAAATCATCCCACAGTACGTTAGATAAGACCTTGAAGCACCTTTCTATAGGGATGCTTTGCATTCTTAGGGTTAGAGATGGACAATTAAGCATAAACCCTTCAATAAAATTGTCTAGGAAATAAAATGAACTGTTAACTTTACACTAGACTAATAAAGAAATCTAAATAAGGTTTTTTATTTGATTTTTCACCGTTAGATTTATTTCTAAACAAACAAAAATAAAAGGATTTTGAATTTTAGGGTTTTTTGGTTGGTTGTGTGCCTTTCTCTAATTAGGGCTTATGGGGTCAAGAAGTATGCCCATCCAAAATTTGGTCACGAACTTCAAGGGTAGAGTAATCTCTCATTTAATGAAGATAAAGTATGAGGACCAAGTCCCTTCAAGAAGGGATTCCACAAGGGAAAAACCTTTATCATCAAGATCAATTATGGCTTGAATAAAATACTTGAAACCCTTGTCAAGGAACCAAAGGAAAAACAAGACGAGATCTTGAAACCCTAGACTTCTTCCTTCCTAAAGATTGAATAACCCTTCAAGTGTATCGATCTTGCTAGCTAGTAGAAGTCTTGAATTATCATAACAAATCTTTGATGCATCGAGAGCTCCATGAATTAACACCAAAACCTCCAATAGGTAGATCTTCAACAAATTATATTGTCAAATGATATCCAACAACAACAACAAATTGGAATGAGAGGAGACCCTAAATTTATAGATGAGGCTTCTACATCCTTCTCATTCTTTATAATTTTCTATCTCCTAAAATCTAGCCTAGGAGAATTACAAAAAGTGACTTGTCATCCACATAATGAAAGAGACTAAGTGAAACTATAAGTAAACTATGCCATTTGTACATAAAACCCTCATGAGAAGGGGACATCTCAGAAAGGAGGTGCTGATTTGGTGTAGGTGCTCAATGTTTCCTTGAAAATGTGTAGTCCAATCCTCAAAACATGGTGTAGAATCATCAGAAGCAAGGAATAGGCCAACTTCTAGCTTCCAAATGTCGAGCGACCCCATGGAAAGAGTGAGAAGACCCTCAAAAGGTGGACGACTCCTCAAATCAAGGTCATAAAGCCTCAAAAAATGTCTCTGAGGTATGACCATGTCCAAATCTCAAGCAAAGAGTCCTCCACAAAGCATGGAAAATGAGCCTCCACATCAAGTCAAGTCATAATATCCCCCAACAGAGAGTGTGATGTCCAAATGAGTGGGGTCAGCCCTCAAGTCAAGTGTAGAATAGCTCAAAAGGTGACAAAATGAGAGAGCACTCTAGGATCCTCAATATTGGGTTGTTATATTCTTTGCAGTGAAAGTCGGGGTGGATCGATTGATAGTCGAAGTTGAAGGTCGAGGTGGTTCGACCGGGTAAAGACGAATTCAAGGTGGATCGACAACAAGTCGAAGGTCGAGGTTAGTCGACTGGGTAATGTCAAAGTTGAAGGTCGAGGTAGTTCAACATGGTAAAGACATCGACATCAAGTTGAGGAGGTCAACCGACAAGAGGTCGACAGGAGGGCGTGTGGCAATCGATTGAAGATCAAATGAAGGCCAACTGGTAGTCAACGGGTAATACGACTTGGTAGTTGACTGTAACAGAATCCCAAGATTCGCGGGATTTGTCGCCAATGATCTACATGGATTTGTAATCGTTTTTGGGTGCCATTTCTTTAGGGTTTTTCCTGTTGTAAAGCTTATAAAGAAGGCGTGCTGTAAGGCTGTAAAGGCTAATCAATAATCTTGAATCTTTAGATGATGAATGGCTAATCGCCAAGAGTCTGTAATTTAGAGTTTGTTGGTCATGTAGATGTAAGCCGAATTGGCTATAGGGTTGTTCTTGCGTAAGCAGGAGGGTATGATGTCGATTGTGTATTCGGTATGGACCAAGGTTAGACATGTAACCTTTTATTCTGAATGAATAAGACAACAAGGAGCAGGACGCTCAAGGAATGTTGGTTTTCCAGGGTAAAATCTCTGTGTATTGTGTGATTGATGTGTCATTTACGTTCTTGATTAAATATTTCTTCCTCTCTTCTGCTAGGTTTAGTGTGGAAGTGTCTCATTTCCTAACATGTGGTATCAAAGCTTGGCTTAACAGTCTTGGATCTGAGCTAAACCCTAGGTACTATAAGAGTCGTAAGTTAGAAATCTTTAAAGATTGTGTTAAAGAATGGCGAGCAGTTCGAGAATAGAGATCAAAATATTCAATGGCCAGAATTTTGAGCTTTGGAAGCTTAAAATTGAAGATCTCCTTGTAGATCAAGAACAATGGACAACAGTTTGTCTAGGTACCATGCTAGCAAGTATGTTGACGGAAGAATGGGAGAAACTCGAGAGAAGAGCAAGGAGTACGATTCGACTTTGTCTTGCAGATTCAGTGCTGCTAAATGTCTTAGGTGAAGATTCAGCCAAGAAACTGAGGGACAAGTTGGGAAGCTTGTGCCAATCGAAATCCATGGTAAACAAGCTGTTTCTCAGAAATAAATTTTATCTTCTGAGAATGAGTGATGGCAGTTCGATGACTGAGCATTTAAATACGTTTAATACTATTATAAGTCAGTTATCTTCTGTGGATATTAAAATCACTGAAGAGGAGAAGTGTATTAGCCTATTATGTTCTCTGCCAGATTCTTGGGATAGGTTAGTTGTGGCTATAGGGAGTAATACAACCACAGTAGCGTTAGAAGACATGGTTGCATCTCTATTGTTAGAAGAAATGAGAAGGAAGAACATGGAAGGATCGAACAAAGATGCTTTAGTGGTGAGAGGTCGACTGATTGAGAGAGATAAAGGCAAATTCTCCGGTAGAAAGTTTAAGTCGAAGGGAAGATCTAAATTCCCGATTCAATCGACAAGAAGATGTTGGAAATGCGGTAAATTTGGGCATTACAAAAAGGACTACAAGTCAAGGCGATGGAAGTCAGTACAGGATCCGACGAGAAGCAGTCGATTGAGAGAAAGACGACTCTAGATAAGTGAGGCAATGTGTACCTTCCGTCGACCAATACACAGTCGGATCAAGATGTTTGGTTGATCGACTCAGGAGCATTCTATCATATGAAACTACATAGAGAATGATTCTGTGAGTATGAACGATATGATGGAGGTGATGTGTTCTTGGGGGACGACTCAATAACCAAAATTGTCGGACGAGGAAGAGTCCGACTGATACTGCAGGATGGGAGGAAAAGAACCCTTGTAGTTGTGCTACACATTCCAGGTTTGGCAAGAAACCTGATATCTGTCAGTAAAATGAGCGATGCTGGCGTGCATACTCTATTTCAGAAAGATTCGTGCAAGATGGTCAGAGGTGCGATGGTCTTAATGAAAGGAGTTCGGATTAGAACCCTATACAAGTTTCTAGGGAGTGTCAACTCGACTGGATACAACAACATTGATGTTCTTGAAGTCGAATCGACTCGGGCTGAGTCGATTCAAACCGACTCAACAAGTCATCATAAAGTTGACTCGACCATGCTATGGCACAAGAGGATTGGACACATTGGAGAAAAATGACTTCGAGCTATGCACAATAAAGGTATGGTCGAAGACTTTCCTGAATGTAATTTAGAAGTCGACTTTTGTGAACATTGTATATATGGAAAACAAAGTTGGGTGAGGTTCCCATTTGGAGCGACAAGGACAAATGGGATTCTAGAGTTGGTTCATAGTGATGTGTTTGGCCCTGTTACAGTGCCTTCACTTGGTGGATCCCTGTATTATGTCTCCTTCATCGATGATTTTTCCAAGAAGACATGGATATATTTCTTGAGCAAGAAATCAAAGGTTTTTGAGAAATTTAAAGAGTTTGAATCTCTTGTAGAAAACCAGACATATAAGAAGATTAAGGTGCTGAGAACTGACACCAGTGGTGAATTCTGTGGAAAATAATTTGATCAGTTCTGCAAGCAGTGTGGCATAGCTCGCCAAACTACCACACCATATACCCCGCAACAAAATGGAGTTGTCGAGAGAATGAACAAAACGTTGATGGATAAGGCAAGGAGCATGTTCGGTGATGTTGGGATCGCACAAGAATTCTGGGTGGAGACAATCGACATTGCAAAATATCTATTGAATATGTTTACTTGTCGGCGCTAGTCGACACGACTCCAAATGAGGTATGGTCGGGTAAGAAGCCTTTGGTTTCACATCTCAAAGTATTTGGCTGTGATGCATTTGTGCATGTTCCCAAGGAAAAGAGGAGCAAGTTGGACAAGAAGGCAACCAAATGTATTTTCATTGGATATAAAGAAGGAATGAAAGGATATAAGCTCTGGGATCCTGCATCAAGGAAAACAGTGTACAATCGAGATGTGGTCTTCAGAGAAGTCATAGGTAAGTCAGAGCTTGAGGAAATTGTTCAGATTGAGAATAATCTTGAGACGGTGCGATTTGAACTGAGGAACGAAGAAGATGATTTAGATGAGTCGACTGAATAAGAGGAAGAGGTGGAACAACCGACTTCGGTTGTAAGGAGGTCAAAAGGAGTAAGAAAACCAGTCGAAACGTATAGTCCGCCCGACTTCCATTCCGTATTCGTGTTAACTGCCACCGACGATGAGCCCAAGTCGGTTGGGGAGGCAGTTGACTCAGCAGAGGGAAAACTCTAGAAGGATGCCATGGTTGAAGAGATGGAATCCTTGCACAAGAATGAGACATGGGACTTAGTCAAGTTGCCTAGTGGAAGAAAGCCTGTCAGTAGCAAATGGGTATTCAAGAAGAAGATGCATGCAAAAGGTCAAGCTGAGAAATTCAAAGCTCGACTGGTAACAAAAGGATATCCCCAAGTTGAAGGAGTCGACTTCGATGACATTTTTTCTGTTGTTGCAAAATTAACTTCCATTAGAGTACTAATGTCTCTGGTTGCAACGTTTGATCTGGAAATAGAACAAATGGATGTGAAGACAACGTTCCTACATGGGGACTTGGAAGAGGAAATCTACATGAAACAACCTGAAGGATTTGTAGTAAAGGGCAAGAAAGATATGGTGTGTAAACTGAAAAGATCCTTTTATGGTCTAAAGCAATTACCAAGGATGCGGTACGAAAAGTTCGACACATACATCCTTAGTCTAGGATTTGTGGGAAGCAAAGTTGATCACTGCATATATTCCAAAGAAGAGGGTGGGTGTTTCATATATGTAGCTTTGTATGTCGATGACATGTTATTGATTGAAAACAACATGGATGTAATAAAGGAGGAAGCAACTATCCTCCAAGTTCGAGATGAAGGATCTCAGTGTAGCTAACTTCATTCTAGGAATGGAGATTAAGAGAGATCGAGCAGCTAGAAAGTTCTGGTTGAACCAGACGAAGTATATTGAAACAATTTTGAAACGTTTCAACACGCAGGATTGCAAATCGGTGAAGGTGCCAATTCTTGTGGGAGTAAGGCTAACTGTTGAAGAGTGTCCAAAGACACATGAAGAAATAGAGGACATGGCACGTGTTCCCTACGCAAGTGTTGTTGGTAGTCTAATGTATGCGATGGTTTTCACTCGACCAGACATTGCCCATGCAGTGGAAGTGTTGAGCAAATACATGTCTACACCTGGGAAGGAGCACTGGATAGCTCTCAAGAGAGTATTCAGGTATCTGTGTGACACAAAAGATTATGCTATATGATACCAAGGAAAACCTGGAGGTGATAGTGAATTCAATGTATATGGCTTTGTCGACAATGAATGGGCTGGAGATCTGGATCAATGGAGGTCGACCAATGGATATATGTTCAAAATGTTTTGGCGGAGCAATCAACTAGATGAGTAAGTGGCAGTCTGTCGTAGCCTTGTCAACAACAGAAGCTGAATACATGGTAGCCACTCATGGAAGCAAAGAAGCAGTATGGATGCAAAAGATGTGTTCAGGAATCGGGTTTGAGCAAAGAGCTATGAAGATGACTAAGCACATTGATGTACAATACCATTTCGTGAGGCACATGGTGGAAAGCAACAAGGTGCTGCTGGAGAAAGTAGACACGTTGGAAAACATAGTAGACTCGTTGACTGTGATGTCTCGTTCCCAAGAGTAGGCCAGCAGGGAGTGACTTAGTAGTCTATATGTTCCCGTAGACTATAGTCAGGCACAAACAGGGAACAAGATGGAGAAATAAGGAGGAATTGATGGCTAAACGATGAATTAAGCCAAAATACTTAAAAAAAGTCACTTAAGCCTAAGTCAACGAAGAATTAGAATGAAAAGGTGTTAAAGGGGGACTTAATTGACTAATTAATCACTTTAGGAGGAAAAGCGCCTAGCTTAAGTGAGGTCAATGGTGAATTAGATTGGGAAAGGTATAAAGGGAGGAATTTGACCTAATTCCTCATTATGCATTGTTATGATTTGATGTTGAGAGTTCCCAGAGGAGGAGGAGAGCCGACCTTACTGTTTTGAGAATTTCTGGAGGAAACCACCACCATTGATCGGTTTCGGTGTTGAGAGACACACCCTAGCCCATCGAAGATACCATCCAGGCATTTCACCGTACTTTTCAGGAGTATCCATTGTAGAGTGCGCAGCTCAGCCAGTGAGGGCGCAAGCTAGTTTGAGGGTTTGGAGAGCTGCACGAGACCTGTATCCAGATTGCAGTTTCCTTCCAACCCATTTGAGATCCAGCCAGGGCACTTCTATTGAGCCATCTATCATCAGATTCTGGCGGTGGAATCTTGCAGATTGACTCATTCATCCATTTAGGGCGCAGCGCTAGACATTTGGTGTTGCATGCAGAGTTTTAGAGCAAATCCGAACAAATCCTTTCGACCCATTTCCTTATTTGGCGAGACGATCGTTTTGAGCCATATAGCAACATATTCCGTTGGTGGAATCCTTTTGGGCGCATCCAGTGCTCCAGGAGGTGCGCAAACCCCCCAGGGGTCCAGATCCAGTGCCTTAGAGATCGGATCCGAGATCCGACACTCATCCATTTCAGTCTAGAGGCCAGGGCGCTGCTATTGGAGCAGTTTTTGGTGCATTCTGACGGTCCATTATTTCGGACGAGTTTTCCAGCTGGTAGCGGTTATCGTATTTCTCCGGAATTGCATATTTTTGCCGATCTATCCGTACATGCATCAGATCTACTATCATCTTCTGATCACGGGTATTTCTATGTTATTTGATTGTTTTCTAGTACTGATCCATGAGATTTGATTGATGTTTATATTCTATATTTCCAGTAGGCTATTGTATTTCCATGCTCGAACCGTTATTATACATGATATTGGGTAGTTGATGTTCTCTACTTTTGCATGCATCCTTTATATGTTGTTTAAATCTTAAATATGCAACATGCACATGTAATAACCAACATGCACATGCAATAACCCACATGCACATGCAATAACCATTAAGCTCTCAAACATACAACTGAAACGCATCCAGAAACCCCCAGTGTATCAGATTTGCAAGACAAAATAGTAGATCAATAGCAAATATCTCGATCGACGGGATCAGGGATATTTCAGTGGTATCAGAGCTTTAGTCCTGCTAGCCTGTGACTAAAGACAATGAATACAACAGAAGAACCAGATGACCGTGAGCACGTAGGTGACAAATATGTCACTTACAACAGGCGAAGAGGAAGAAGGGACAGGCCTAACTTTCCTCCCTTCCCTCCCAGTTCAGAGGAAGAGGAAGAGGCGCATATAGAAGTAGAGAGAAGAGCAGAGCGCGAAACAGAGAGGAGGCTGGGTGACAGATATGAGTGACCAGAGGGCAGTGGTAAGACCCTCGTGGATCCAAACGTAGCCTTCATGCAGGTTATCAGTGATATGCTAGCTAGCCAGCGGACCATGTCTCAGTCTTTTGCTCAGGTAGCGAATAGACTGGCTATGGTAGACATTTCGGGCACACAAGGCCCACATGCAGCACATGGGAACTCAGGGGCAGGCAGTAGACCCCAGTCACCCACTCGCACATATACCTCTGCGAGTAGGTTCCATGTCCATTGTTTCCCAGTTTCCAGAGGGCATCCCCGGTAGCAGCTTAGATACCGATAGCACAGAGACCGCCCACACATGCAGAGGACATTGCAGAGTATCGGAGAGAGTATGCGGCCTTGGGCCATGATTTTCATCAGGATATGACCTTAGTCGATTATTGTGGACTTAGACTCAGGAACCGTCTTAGAGAGCCACAGAGGGGAGGGCAACAGTAGCAGGGGCATAACATTGACTTCATCCGAAAAGTTGGTAAACTCACCATACCTTCTTTTGACGGATCGTCCAAATGCACTGCCAGAGCTTGGGTACAGAAACTAGATACCTACTACAAGCTCAACTAGATGACCAAGGCAGAGGCCATTAGTTTCGCCACCCTACACTTGGAGGGTGAGGCACACGAGTGATGGTATCACGGATTGGTGACATTGGGTCACATCCGCATCACCTTCTACATAGAGTTCACAGAGAGATTGATGGATAGATTTGATAGGAGGGATCCAGAGATCCACTTCAGAGATTTAGCCCAATTGAGACAAACTGGCACAACAGAGGCATTCATCTCGGAGTTTCAGAGAGTAGCAGTGGCAGTGACAGACATATTTGAGCTCTGATTGGTCATGCTATTCACAGAAGGGCTCACAGAACCCTTGAGAGGTTGGGTGAAGGCCTACCGGCCTCATACCTTGCAGGATGCCATTCGACGCACTAGAGATTTGGCGGATTCGGTGCCAAAAACTAAACCTTTCACTAAACTCTTTGTACCATAGAGAGACAAGGATCAGAAGAATCTTCTAAGGGAATGGAAGGGCTAGCCCAAGTTGGATGATGATACATGACGGGAGTTGATGAGGAAGAAGCTTTGCTTCTCCTGCAGAGACCCTTGGGTCCCCGGACATAGATGCATGGGGAAGGGATAGATCCACTATATTGAAGTGGAATCAGGCAGTGAGGAGGAGGATGAGGATATTCAGGCACCGACAGACGGTGATTCAGAGACTGAGACCACTCATGAGCCAGAGCAGCAGCCGAAGAAACCTCAGATACCGGCAAGGGCACAACCCTAGGAGGAGGCAAAACCTCGTAGAGAGGTGAAAGGGGGGACCATAGCCACCCTTTCAGGAATACCCAGGTACAACACTCTTAGGCTCAAGGGCCTTGTACAAGGGCAACGCATGACAACTTTAGTTGATGGTGGGGCCACCCACAACTTCATAGATGCATCCTTAGTAGCTAGGAGGGGGTTACGCACAGAGGAGTTTGAGGGATTCCATGTGGCAGTGGCTGATGGATACACGATGACATGCTTGGACATGATCCCTGACCTAGAGGTCAAACTAGGCAACTACACCCTGACTAACACATTCTATGTAGTTGACCTATCAGATACGGATGTCGTGTTGGGAGTACAATGGTTATATTCATTGGGGGAAATTGGGTTCAACTATTAGACGTTGACCATGAGCTTCAGAGATGCCAGTGGACTGAGAGTTGTGTTGAGAGTCATGTCTACAGGAGCGCCTCGAGTAGTATCGACAAAGAGGATGGAGCGGATTTTTTGTCATGGTGATGTGGCTTACGCAGCAGAGTGTTGGATCACCACGCGAAAAGACTCAGAGGGTAGGGAGCAGTACCATCCATAGATTAGAGAACTTCTGGGACGTTATGAGCCAGTATTTGGGCCGATACCACCAGGGAGACCGCCAGACATGGGTTTTGAGCACATGATTGAGTTAGAGGCAGGGGCTACACCGATGATTATAGCACCCTATAGACACCCCAAGAAATTTAAGGACGAAATTGAGAAAACAATCAAAGAATTGCTCGCTATGGGGCATATCAGGCCCAACAGGAGTCCTTTTGCATCTTCAGTAGTACTGGTACTGAAGAAGGATGGCACATTACGGATGTGCATCGATTACAGAGCGCTCAACAAGAAAACGATCAAGAATTGTTACCCTATTCCACGCATAGATGAGCTGATGGATGAGTTACATGGGGCAGTCTTCTTCACTAAGATTGATCTACGTTCAGGATACCATTAGATCAGCATCAGGGAGCAGGACATTGAGAAGGCAACGTTCCGATGCCATTTCAGACATTTTGAGTTCTTGGTCATGTCGTTTGGACTGACCAACGCACCAACCACTTTCCAGTCTTGCATGAACCATATCTTTAGAGGACAGTTGAGGAAGTACCTTCTTGTGTTCTTCGACGATATATTGATCTACAGCAAGACATGGGATGAGCATTTAGCATGCTTGGGGAAGGTCTTGGATATTATGAAGGCACAGTCTTTATATGCCAAAGAATCCAAATGTGAATTTGGCATGAGGGAACTACTGTACTTAGGGCATATCATCAGTGGGCAGGGAGTACAGGTTCACCAGGAAAAGATCAGAGCCATTGTGGATTGGCCAATGCCCAAGAATCTCACGGAGCTGAGAGGATTCTTTGGGTTATGCAGTTATTACAGGCGGTTTGTCAAGGGTTTTTCACAGTTGGGAGCACCACTCACAGACTTGACAAAGAAGGGTGCTTTTCATTGGACAGAGGAATCATAACAAACATTCAACAAAATGAAGGAGGTTATGAGCACATGCCCTGTTCTAGCCCTTCCAGACTTTTCTCAGTCGTTCGTCTTAGAGTGTGATGCATCAGGGGTGGGGATTGGAGCAGTCTTGATGCCGGGGGGCCACCCCATTGTGTTTGAGAGCAGGAAGCTCGACGATTCTGAGAGACTCTATCCTATTTACGACAAGGAGATGCTAGCGATCATGCATGCTTTAACCAAATTCAGGCAGTATCTGGTTGGCATCAGGTTTGTAGTGAAGACTGATCATAACAGTCTCAAGTATTTCCTTGACCAGAAAGACCTCAGTGAGAGGCAGCAGAAGTGGGTCTCAAAGATCCAAGCCTTTGACTTTGATATTGAGTATGTCAAGGGAAAAAGGAATATCGTGGCGGATGCCTTGTCCAGGAGGCCAACAGGATGTTCGATGATGGACATTTGTACAGATTGGAAAGCTCATTTGTTGGTGGAATACTCCAAAAACAAATTTGCTTGTGAGGTGATGGACGGACAAGTGATTGATGATAGATACTGAGTTCTTGATGATGTCATTTTCTACAAGAATCGGATCTACTTGGTTCCAGAATCCACCCTAAAGGGGAAGATTCTGAAGGTGTGTCATGATTCGCCAACAACAGGGCATCAGGGGTACTTCAAAACTTATAGGCAGATGGGAGAGATTCTCATGGAAGGGTCTCAAGGATGATGTGCTGAAACACATACGAGATTGCACGACTTGTCAGCAGAACAAGTCCGAGCAGACACATCCCACAGGGCTACTACAACCTCTACCTATTCCAGAGCAGAAATGGGAGAGCATTTCCATGGATTTCATTACAGGCCTCCCTAGAGTGCAGGGAAAGGACTGTATATTTGTGGTGGTTGACAGACTGACCAAATTCACACATTTCTTCGCCATACACACAGACTACAAGGCCATACAGGTAGCAGAGTTGTTTTTCAGGGAGGTATTCTGGTTGCACGGGTTACCCAGGCAGATAGTCAGTGATAGGGATGGGCGCTTCATCAGCGCATTTTGGCAAGAGCTTTTCGGATTGACGGGCACAGAGCTAGCCACGAGTACCAGCTACCACCCACAGACAGATGGTCAGACAGAGATCGTCAACAAATGGGTGGAAGGGTATCTGAGGAACTATGTGGGGGGGCAGCAACGCACTTGGGTGAGATGGTTACATATGGGTGAGTATTGCTACAACACAACTTACCATATGTCTATCAGGGTGTCACCGTTCAGGGCATTGTATGGATACGATGCACCCTCCTTTATAGAGACTATGTTTGGGGACAGTAGGGTCCCGGGAGCCAAGGATTGGGTGAGGGAGAGTCAGAGGATTCTTCAATCAGTAAGGGAGAATTTGCAGTCAGCTCAGAATCAATAGAAGATATATGCAGACCGACACAGAGTTGAGCGTAGTTTTGAGGTAGGGGATTTGGTTTTTCTGCGATTACAGCCATAGAAGGTTTTTCTGCGATTACAGCCATACAAACAATCCTCCTTGAAGAGGAGCGGAGCAGAGAAGCTGAAGCCGAAGTTCTACGGGCCATACAAAGTCATCAGGAGGATAGGCGAGGTGGCATACGAGCTAGAGCTACCAGAAGGTAGCAAGATTCATAACGTCTTTCACATCTCTTGCCTTAAAAAGGCTGTGGGACAACAGGTTAGCATTTCAGAGGAGTTGTTGTAATGGTCCCCACCTCTTGAAGAAGAGGTTTGGAAGACTTAGTGGTCTAGGTGTCCCCACTAGGCCATAGTCTCACACTGAGGGGAAAGGTCAACAAGTTAAAGGTTATATTCTTAAGTTGACTTGATAAAAAGGTGAAAAAGGCATTAAGAGATAACTCAACAAAGAAATAGAAGAGTTGGAATTGGAGTTAGGGTTAACTCAACAGGAAATTAGAGGAAAAAGTATAAAGAGAAGGCTGGGGCGCACTTCTTGGGCATT
>CBVK0101910438.1:0-12053 GCA_900067695.1 Picea abies
TTCTGTGTTTTGTTTCCACATTGGTTTTATTTTATTGCTCCACGGTCCTGTTTTCTAACAGAATCAATGAAACCAACCAACAAAGGAGCCCCCCACTTAATTGTAATGTATCCCAAACTTAATTGTACCCCAAACATACTAGAGTATCATTTTGGTTGTTTTCCAATGGCTTTCATGAGGTGTTTGTATATACCGAGCAACAAGACCAACATAAAAGGAAATATCAGGATGTGTATGAGTCAAATATAAGAGGCTACCAACTAACTAATGATACAAAGTGGCATCAACTTCAAAATAGTACAAGCGGAAACATGTTTGACTCCAAAGCATAAGGGAGAGGGTGTTGGTTTAGAATTTTCCATGTGAAAGCAGTGAAGAAGGTCACAAACTTACTTAGACTAGGAAAGGGAAATACCTTCCTTAGTTTGCAAAACTTGGAGGCTAAGGAAATAATGTAAATAGCCTAAGTTAGTCATTTAAAATTTCTTTTTAAGGTTGGATTTCACATGGGTTACAAGTTTAGGGTCACTACCACAGTGAGGATAATGTCATCAACATAAAGAAAAAGGATGATGATATGGATTCTTACTTTCTTGGTATAGACATTAGGGTCAGAATGACATCTAGAAAAGTTGATGTCAAGAAGAAAGTTGTCCATTTTGGCATACCAAGCTCGAGGAGCTTGCTTAAGATCATAAAGAGATTTTTGAAGGTGACAAACAATGTTGGAGTCATTATGGACATAGGCAGGAGGTTGTTCCATGTAGATTTCTTCTTGCAAATCCTCATACAAGAAGATAGATTTAACACCCATCTGATGGACCTCTCATTTATGTGAGGCAACAAGAGCTAGAACAAGGTGAATGGAATTCATTTTGGCTACAAGGGAAAAGATTTCATTATAGACAATGCCTTCAACTTGAGAGAATCCTTTGGCTACTAACTAAGCCTTATGTATTTCAACACTTCCATCCAATGCATACTTAGTTATATACACCCATTTACATTTGACAAGTTTTCTTCCTTTCGAAAGACGTACAAGATCCCAAGTATCGTTCACCATTAATGAGCGATACTCTTCAGTGATTGTTATGTCCCAATTTGGATGGCAATAAGCTTTTGCAAATGTGTATGTGATCTGGATTGGATCATTATATTATTTGTCATCTATCTCAATACTTTCTAGGTGGAAAAATTGGAGGAATCAACTTGTAGGGCCATTTTGGCAACTAGTCCAAATTTGGAAATTTTGGTCCAAAAAAATGTCTCAGATCTTCCAAAGTTATTTTGAGGCATCAAACGACATTTTTTATGGTCCAAACCTTAATAATGAGAAATATTCTATATTATACACACCAAGACATTTCCAATGGTGCAAGAATCGCCTCAATCAGAGTGTGTATGTGAAAGTTATGACTCCCGCAAGTTGACCTATCGTATTGATCACCATGGTGCAATAGGATGCTATGTCAACCCCTATTACTTAAACGTGTGGGGGCTAGCCACGTAGTGTGTTTTCTAGAACATTCTAGAAGGTTCAAACCTGACCACTAATTGAGGGTTGATGAAGTCAATACCCCAACATTAGATGGTCACCGTGCTATGTTAAATACCTAACCGCTAGGAGGAGAAGGGGTTCCATTATGTGTTATTGTATTTTGTTCCATAGCAGAGCAAAACAACTAGGAGTGGGAAATTAGAGAGCATAATAGTGGGGGTTAATGTTCTGTAGAATCCTAACGGACCACAGGTCTCAGGTAAATGTAGATTTTAACCTTGTACAATTAATTACTACAAAAAAATTCTTTATAAAACAAAAAAGATACAATAGCACACACACACACACACACACATTACACAAGGATTTTTACCCTGGAAACCCAAACCAGGAAAACCAACAACCTATTTAGAGTCGCACCTTTAATCTTCTATTCATCGTATTCATTGTTTACAATACAATACAGATATAGGATCCCACGAAATCCAAACCCCTAATCCATTGACCTGGATTAGTCAACAATGTTAATTCCTTAACCGGAATTAGAAAACCATCAACAAAAACCATGTGTCGAAAAACCGCAAAAAATGGACGCAAATAACTGCAAAAAATGGACACAAATAATTGCAAAAAATGGTTGCAAATAATTGCAAAAAATGGACCAATTTTTTTTTTTAGAGGGCTCTTGCATCTGAACCCCCTCAACCCTCCTGGTTGGGGGTTGCAAAGCACCCCCTAGGCCCCTTTGCTCCCATATCAGTGTACAGTACATGGGATCAATTTTGCAAAGAATATAACACATACCCAACATTCTCCCACTTGTTGTTTTCTTTGCATATAGGGGGTTACAAGATTACATAGTCAACAATATAAGGCAACAATGCCCACAGATCCTCTACACCAAGGGAACTTCTTAGTGCTCACAAATTTTTTAATGAATCTGCAACATTATCCAAAGTGCCCACCTTCATTAGTAACACCTTCTTGTTTTCAACTATGTCTCTCACAAAGTGAAATTGAACATCAATATGCTTTGTCTTTGAATGACAAGTCGGGTTCTTCGCCAGGATGATTACACTTTGACTGTCACAATCTATCCTTACAATATGTTGTGCCATCCCAATACCTGAACTCAATCTTTGTAACCATATTGCTTCCTTGCTTGCATGAGTGGCTTCCATGTATTCAACTTCTGTAGTTGAGAGTGCCACTACAGACTGTCTTTTGTTCATCCAACTGATTGCTCCTCCAAACAGGCTAAACACATACCCACTTGTAGATCTTCTATGATCCATATCTCCATCCCAGTTTGCATCCACAAAGCCATGTATGTCCAACACCCTGTCCAATCCTAGTCTTCCTTGGTAGCACAATCCATAACTAATAGTGCCATGCAAATACTTATAAACCCTCTTTACTGTTATTCAATGCTCCTTTCCTGGTTTTGACATATACCTACTCAAAACTCCCACTGCATGTGCAATGTCTGGTCTAGTACAGACCATTTCATAAATCAAACTACCAACCGTACTCACATATGGAACACAAGACATGTCCTCCTCCTCTTCCCGTGTCTTGGGACACTAATCTACAAATAACTTTACACCTACAAGAATAGGAACCTTGACCACTTTACATTCGCACATATTAAAACTTTGCAAAATTGTCTCAACATATTTCCTCTTATTTAACCAGAGTTTCATGTTTGCTCGATCTCTTTTAAGTTCCACGCCCAAAATGAAATTTGTAGCAGAGGGATGATTTTAAGGATGAAAATTTATTTTAAAATGTAGAAACCTTGGCGAATCTTACTAATCCTTCATTTACCAAGTATTAAATGTTTGGTGTTATTTTTGTAAAAACTTTCAAATTATAAGGATTTTATATAGTTTGTATAAACTTTTGGTGATTTTTAAGAAAAGTAATTTTATCCTTTAGAATTTGGGTGAATCATTTTTAGAACAACGAATCTTTTTTTGCGAAAAACCATGGAAAATTAGCCCATGAGCAAAAGTTAGCCCCTTAAATCATCCTTTAACATTAGCACCAAGATCCTTCATGTCAAATTTAGAGGACAACTGAGTTTTCACATCCTAGATAATCTCCTTGTTGTTTCCTATCAGTAACATGTCATCCACATACAAGACCAAATAAATAAAATGATCACCAATTAATTTGAAATACACACAGTGATCTGCTTTGCTCCTTGTGAAGCAAAGTCCCAACATATAAGTATCAAAATTTTGATACCACATCCTTGGTGATTACTTTAACCCATACAAAGACTTTTTCAGCTTACATACCAACTCCTTATTTCCCTTCATAGCAAAGCCTTATGGTTGCTTCATGTAGATTTCTTCTTCCAAATCCCCATGTAGGAATGTTGTCTTCACATCCCTTTATTCTACTTCAAAATCAAACGCAGCAACAACATATAAAAGAAATCTAATAGAAGTTAACTTGGTAACAGGAGAAAAAATCTCACCAAAGTCAATTCCCTCTACCTGGGAATAACCTTTTTCTACTAATCAAGCTTTATATTTCTCCACTTTTCCTTTTGCATTCAACTTCTTCTTAAACACCAATTTGCTGCCAATGGGATTTATTTTAGTCAACAACTCCACTAGATCCCAAGCCTCATTCTTGTCTAAGGCTACCATTTCTTCAACCATGGCCTTTTTCCATAGGTTTCCATCCTCTGAATCCATTGCCTCCCTAACAGTTCTAAGATCATGATCAGTAATAGACAAAGAAAAATTTGAACAAAAATCAGGTGGAGTATACCTTTCCGGTTTCCTTCTTTTCCGAACCAATCTCCTCAATACTGGAGTATGAGGATCTTCTTCTTCTGATTCTCATTCTTTTGTAGAGTCTGATTCATCATCCTTCAACTCAAACTCTATTTTCTCTGGTTCTTCCTTTCTTGGTAGGACTTCCTGTTTGACAACATCTTTTATTTCTCTGAATACCACATCTCGGCTAGACACTACCTTTTTAGTTTATGGGCTCCAAAGCTTATAGCCTTTCAGATCATCTTTATACCCAATAAAGATACACTTTTCAACCTTTTTATCTAGCTTACTCATGTTTTCCTTTGGAACGTGAACATAGGTATCATAGCCAAATGCCCTGAGATGTGTGAGAGGGGGTTTCTTACTAGTCCATACCTCATGTGGAGTCTTGTCATCTAGTGTTGATGAGGGTGATCAATTGTCCAGGTAACATGCAGTACCCATTGTCTCTGCCCAAAGTTCTTGTCCTAACCCGACACCACTAAGTATGCACCTTTATTTTTCCATCAACGTCTTGTCCATCCTTTCTACAACTACATTCTGTTGAGGTGTATATGGAGTAGTATTCTACCTTGATATACCACACTTCTCATAGAATTCTTCGAATTCATTTCTGCAAAACTCTCCACTATTATCCATCCTTGACACCTTAATTATTTTCTTTGTTTGATTCTCCACAGGAGCCTTAAACTCTTTAAACCTGTCAAATACTTCATATTTCTTTGTAAGGAAATATATCCATGTATTCCTCGAAAAGTCATCTATAAATGAGACATAGTACACAGATTTTCCTAGTGATAGAACCAACATAGGTCCAAACACATCACTATGCACCAACTATAAAATTCCCTCTGCCCTTATTGTGCTAGAGGGGAATCTCACCCGATTCTACTTCCCATATACACAATGTTCACATAAATCAAAATCCAAAGAGAAATTAGACATACCTTCAACCATACCTTTACCATGTAGTAGTCGAAATCCCTCCTCTCTGATATGCCCCAATCTTTGATGCCACAACATAGCCTTTTCTCCAAAGACTGTAGGATTTTTTTCTTCTTCAGCTCTAATCTTAGGAATAATAGAACTATTACACCCATCACTAATAGTGCTTCTCTGTAGCTTATACAGAGTTCCAATCTAAACTCCCCATTATCCCCCATTTCTAGGGACAACTGAGGAGATAATGTCTCTAGGCCCTCAAGTTGCAGACATGGAGTACCGAGAGGCAGCCCAACATAAAGAGCCCTTCATTCACCATACATCACCATTCGACGATGGCAACAACGTCCACCACACTTGGCCTGGATCACAGAGGACATCGGGTCTTGATCCATGATGTAACAATTCCAATATTGTGGTAAGTGTCATTCTAATAATTCAAGCATTTGAATATGTTGCAAAGAGTCCTTTCTTGATTTTGAAAACTTTTGCTTGGAAATTATGCTTTTGTCGCTATTTCACCTTGGTGAGTGTCATGGCTTCCTAGTGAGTGACCACCCTCAAGGAAAGGGTTGCTACCAGGGGGTATTCTTGAAGGGTTATCGTACCATTCCCACTCATACTTTCCACCTTCCGTTACTTATTCCCCTCAGTTTCCCAATCTTTTAGGTTTTCGGCTTATTGACCCAAGAAGGGCATGTACCTCATTTCATAGGAAGAAGGGGCCACTAGGCTCGAAGGTGCTTTAGCAAAAAAATCATGTAATAGAAGCTCGCCCTGGGATCCTAAGAGCAATGAAACACTTCTCCTAAAAGATGAGGGACCTGTAATAATGATTAATTAAACAATGGTCACCTTCCAGGGTGTTACACCTCAAAATTACTCACTTAAATAGTGTCACAAGTGTCATCATTACAAGTGTTGTAAGTGTCGCATCTTGTCCGAAAATGTCGCATCTAACCACAAGTGTCGCAAACATCATACTGCCATATTGCCTATGTTGTGCCTCTAACGACAACACGGGGACACTTAAGACACCCTCAAAGATTGGTTTTGAAGAGGAGAAGTCATTTGACAAAGAGTACAAGCCTTTTGCCACTGAAAAACCCACTCAAATATCAAATTTGGAAGGCAACGCTCCTAGATGCACTGTCAGGGAGTGGTAGCGCTCCCTAGCCTTATCTAGGGGAGCGTTCCAAGCACTCTGTTCCCCCTTTTAGGGGAGTGCTACCCTTTCTGAGAGAATTTTTGGTTTGTTGAGATAAATCACGGAAGAATCCCCTCAATCTCTGAAGGTAGTTGGATTCGAATCTGAGGTCAAGGCATGATCTTAGGTAAGATCCACAACTGAAGGAGAGGAATCCTCAACTTATCCCAAATATCTCTCAGGTGGTTGGGTCTCTACAGGCTTATATAAGGAGGCCTTCTCATGGTGGAGGGGAGATAGAGATGAGGGATACCAAACTTATGATCTCATGAGTGGTATTGGGAGAGACGTTGTGAAGCATCTAACTTATGATCTCATAAGGTAGATATCATTGATCATCAACATTCTGTGTGTGGATTATTTGAGCATGGGTCTGGACAAAGGGAGCTTGGTGAAGCTGATGCACTACATCCATGGTTGTAAGCATCACTTTGTTCTCATTAATATAAATTCATGCTTGGCCTGTTTCCTTTAAAGTTTGTGTATATGAACTTGTTTCTTTCATAGATCCATTATGAAGCTAATCATAGTAGAGTAGGAAGTATTGTTGTTGTTGCTGATTGTACCACATGACCTTCAGAAGAACTTGGAGATCAAGATTAGCCTAGAACAAGCAAGGACAAACGTCGATAAAAAGGTATTTACCATTCTTCCCTCCTCTTCTTTGATATATTAGCTTTATGATAAAGGAATGTCAGTGTCCATAATAACTTTTTTGTCTTGGAGTTAGGGGTCTAACATCCAAGAGGAAATCCACTTGTCCGCAGGGGGATTCTCCTGTAATAGAAATTGGTGACTCCATTGGGGAGGGACCTTTGAGTTTTTTCCTTCCTAGATCTTGTTTGACTTTTGCTCATCTTTGCCTTTATTCATTGTGTCTCTGATCCTTAGAATTGTGTTGATTGGCTCTTTACATCACATCATACAAATTGATTTCCTGAGTTTGCTTGAATTTTTGAGATTCTGGGCATTTTTATGAATTTTTAGTGGCCAGCGCCCCCCTACCTCTTCCACCAGAACGTTGGCTCTCCCTACTGGTCCTACACATAGTGTTGGAATGCTCGGGTGCCCTTTACACCAGAGCGTTGCCCCTTTTCTCTGAAAAATATTCTAGGGTTTCATTCTATGAAGTTTATATTTTTCTTTTGGCACTTTCTTAGAGTCTTTACAACCTCAGTACATCTTTGTCTTGGCCTTCAACACTTTGTTTTTTTAGGATTGATCACCTTTTGCTTGGAATTTTGATATTTTTTATTTACCTTGAAGTCACTCTTCTTGAATATTGGAGTCGATCTATTGCTTTCTTCTTCATCTGACTGTATGAAAGCTGTTATAACGGAGTCATTTTCCCAAGCATTTCCTGGTTGTTCATCATCCATTAGCCTTCTCCCACCTTCACCTACAATTTCATAAATTTTCATGCATTATGATTGAGTTTTTTGTGCATTTTTGGGCATTTTTATGCATTTCTAGGTATACCAAGGCCCCCTTGTAGGCCATATCAAGGCGCTAGAACTCCCCTAGAGTGCTTTAGGGAGCGTTGGCAACACTCTATGCACCCTTTTGAGAGAGCGCTGGTCCCTTTTTTGAGGTTTTTTGCCTTCTTCTGCTCAGTGTTTTGCAGCCTGTTTTGCAGAGATCTTCACCCAGTGTCAGTGGTTGGTTTGTGAAGTTGTTTGGATTGGTTCTTGATGATTTTTTATGCTTGTCACTCTCTTTTCTCTTGATTGGAGCTTGAAACCTCTTTCAGAAACATAAAATTGACTTTTCTAGTGGTTTCTCTTTCTCCCTATCATTTCTTGGATTCTTCTCTGCATTTCATTGTACTCCTTGGATGCTTGTTTGTTTTAGGATATTTGACTGAGTTCTTGTTAGAACAAGCTTCTATTTGTTTTCTTTCAGTTCTCATTGTTTTGAATGCATTCTTGCTTTTGGGTCATGAAACTAGTTTGGATTTGAAGTAACAGAATTACATGTTTTTGGCATTTTGGGACATTGTGCATCTGAAATGATGAATGTTTTCTCCTTCTCGTAGCATAGCTTTCATCGAAATGAAAAATTTACATATTTATGTCTTTGCATAACTTTTGAGTCGGTCAAAACACCATATTGTCCACACCATTTTCCTTTTGAGTAACAACAACCTTAAAAATCAAGCGCTAAACTAAAACTGATTAGACATTTTTACATTTTCTGGTAGCAAACCTACATTAGATTAGTTGTAGGGCTTTGGAATAGGTGTTAAAGATAACTTTCAAAAGCTGCAAACAAACATAGGATCTTGTGTTAGGGAGCGGTGAAATCCGATTGCTACATTTTGTCCTAGGAAGCCCTTCTCACACAAGGGTCAAACCTGAGCTTGCATTCAGACTAGCATAATTACTCACCCTGCTTTGTTGGTCTTGGTGTAGAGATTGCATGTATTATGGGGGTCGCTTGAAGGTATACCCACAATGATGAGTGGAAGCCTTTCAAGTTGATTTCGGGCTAGATACCCTGCCCTTGCATGTGGATCGGACTGTCGACTATTTCCCCAGGCATCACTGTTATAGTTGGTAACCTTAGTGGCCTATCTCTTTAGGGTCTTCACACAAGGTATCTATGGAGGGGAAAGTCTTCACGGTACCTGGAATCGACGTTGGCCAGACTCACTTGGGCCCCTTGGAGGGTATACCCACGATTATGTGTGGGAGCTTGCACCAGGGTGTAAGTCCATTAAGCAAGTCATCAGTGTAACTTTTCCACCTGCTCTATCTCAGCCCCTTCTTACTTTGTTCCCGCGACGTTGGATTTCATCACCAACTAGTGCGCTCATTGTGAGAAGGTTTTGTTTGCTTGCTTGATTACTAGATTTTTAGTGTGTGTTGTTTGTTCTCCCTAGCAGAATCTAGGTTGGATCTTTATTTTTATGGCGTCAGTTCCCAGAATGACCAATGAGGGAACCCCTTTGCCAGGGGAACCCTTTGTTTCTCCTTCGTATGGAAACGTTGGTCCTCCTTACATCGCTACTTTGAGCCTTCCAGGTCTCACAATTGGGTTATCGGTATGGTTGTTTTCCACTCCAGTATGTAGGTGCTTCAAATGTAATCACACCACCCACACATCAACCTCATGTCGACCTTTCTCCTTGTTCGCCTGTCAGGTCTCCTTCCATTTCTCCTTCACCTAGTGAAATCTCTAAAGCGAGTATCCAGGTTGATAAGAAGAAGTAGAAACAGAAAGAGAAGAAGAAGAAGAACCAGGAAGGGACTAAACCTTCAACCACATCAGATGTTGGATCCAAGCAACCAACTACTATTAATAGTACTGGGAGTGTTGATGAGGTCAACAATATTAAAACGAAGAATCTGAAACCCAAATTCCCTTGCAGTCTTTGCAAGGGTGACCATTTTCTGAGGGATTGCCCTGGTATTCCCAAGGTCTTAGAAGTGTGGTCCTCCACGTCATCAACCCCTGCTAGACATGCTGGTGACACCCCATCAACTAGTGACGTTAAGGTTGGTAAGAAGAAGACAACTGTCAAATTTCCTTGTATGTTATGCAAAGGTGATCATTATTCTCACCTTTGTCCTCGTATGGACAAGGCTTCTTCTCTTTTGGAAAAGATTCAACTTCCAGTTGGTTATCGTAGGCTTTCCCCCAACCCATCATTAGTTTATGGAATGGTCAATCCGGTTCCATCCCCGTTCAGTCCGGATGATCAGGTGGTCAATCTAGTTTCATCCTTGATTGAACCACTAACCAAAGTAGTTGATCCAGTTCCATCATCAGTCAACCCCACTCTTCATCTACAGAGTGAACCCAAAGTGATTGCCCCGATTACATCATTGGTCAATCCCACTCCTCCTCTAATGAGTACAAAGTGGTTACTCTGATTACATCATCGGTTAATCCCACTCCTCCTTTGAGGAGTTCCAAAGTGACTGATCCAGTCCCTTCCTCGATCAGTCCCACCCTTCATCCGAAGAGTGCCAAAGTGGTTGATCTGGTTACATCATCAATCAATCCCACTCCTCCTCTGAAGAGTGCTAAAGTGGTCGATCAAGTTCCGCCATCGTTCGATCCTACTCTCCCTCTAGAGATTAAACTCGATACTGCCCATGTTTTTCTCGTTAATACAGAATCTACCATGCCGGGGGGCATTCCTCCTTCTCCTGTGAAAACCCTTCCACGTAATGAGGCCATCCTTTTCGATTGGGGTGTGCTAACTAGACCTCGTCTTCCCTCTCACATTCCTTTCAAGATTGCAGTACAGGTTTGTGGTCGAGAGTTTCCTCATACATTGATAGATGAAGGTTCGTCCGTTAGTATTTTGTCCTCTATTGCTTGGAAAGCTTTGGATTATCCTCAGCTTGTGTCAGTTACCCAAACTCTGTTTGCTTTTAACAGAAGAACCAGTCACCCTTTAGGGATCCTTCCTCAGTTTCCCGTAACTTTGGGAGGAAAAATTGTCTTTATTGACATTATGGTAGTCCAGGACCCCTTGGATTTCGATTTACTCCTTGGGCGAGATTATGTCTATGCCATGAAAGCTATTGTGTCCACTCTCTTTCGTGTAATATCTTTCCCTCACGATGGAAGAATGGTAACTATTGATCAACTTTCATTTGTTGGCCCTAACTTGACCATCAACCCAATGAACTCCCTAAAAGGTTCTTATACGCAGTCGATATCACCCCTGCCATAGGTCAATTATGTGGCATTGTCTCCAATGACTTCAACTTATGATGATTTAGATTTGGTAGTTGACATGGTGGTCTCTTTGGTAGGGCTATTGGAGACTGATCGCCTTACCCCTTTCACGAACCTTAACATATGTTCCTTCCATAGTGTTCTTCTTCCATCCAGTGAAGCTCTCTTGGAAGCCATGACCGAGTTTTGTCCCTTGACATGGTGTCCTTCTAGAGCGTTATCCTCTTGGAAGCCATGATCGAGAAGAATTTAACGAGCATAGTTTCTCTCTATATGGCAAGCTCGTTAAAAAATGAAACAGAGGTCATGAGCATAGTTTTTCTTTTGTGTAGCAAGCTTGTTAAAAAATGAAACAAAAATTTGGGGATTGAACCCGGAGCCTTGAGCATAGTTTTCCTCTCTGTAGCAAGCTCGTTAAAAAATGAAATAAAGGTCTGGGGACTGAACCCAGAACCTTGAACATAGTTCTTTTCTTGTGTCAAGCTCATTAAACAATGAAACAATCACCTCTCGTACCAGGTCGAGTCTTTCGCCAGATCTCGTAGATGTCAAGTCGAGTATTTCGTTAGGTCTCGTATTTGAACCTTCATTTCATCCACCTGTATCCTTTTTCTCCATCTAGTACAAAAATTGGTGACAACCTCAAAGTCGGTGAATGAATTGAAGCTTGGGGGGCATGTCTCCAGCCTTTGATGATCATTCTGGAGTTACGCCACTAGCTTTTCAAGCTGGGGGCATACCGAGCTTAGTCTTTGTTCCTTCTCGTGCCTGTAAAAACATGAGAACACAACTAAGTAAACTTTTAACTCTTTTTCGAACTCGCATGGTTATATGAAAAAGGAACCCCCTGGAGTCTCCTCTAAGCTTTTTTCAGACTCTCTAAACATGAAAAGATTGTCGAGTGATCTTGCTTCCTTTCACA
>CBVK0101910446.1:0-19578 GCA_900067695.1 Picea abies
CTCCAGGACCATGCTCAGGTGGCTCCTGCTCTCGGTACTCCATGTCTAGGACCATGTGGGCCTCGAGACATGATCTCCTAGTTATCCCTAGATATCGGGGATAACAGAACCCTTTCTAAGTTATGTGGAGAAGATGAAGTGGATGGGGATAAGACTTTTGGGCATGGGGTTCATGACATGCAAGGGCTCGTAGTGTCTCATTTATTGGTGCCTTTGTAGAAGGTGTGTTGCACCTTCGTCTTCAATGCATCTTTTTTTCAAGCCCATTTATTTGCCATTAATTAATTAAGGTCTATAACGACTGCGTAATCCCAATGGGTAACATAAATCTTGGGGGGCAGTATCACAGTGTCACTTGAAGGGAGAGGTACACAGAGTGCCATAGGGGTAAAGAAAAGCTTGTAACACATGTGTAGATCCCTCAACAAGTGGGACGGTTTTATATATGTGTATTTTCTTTTGCAGGTCTTTGATTTTTTAGGAGAAACGTTTCATTGCTCTCAAGACCTCTTTGGGCGAGCATCTGGAAAGTTATATTTTTGGCTTTTATCTTTGGCCAGCTACATTACCTCTGGGCCTTCAGCCCCTTCTTCCCATGAAATGAGGTACAATCCCTTCTCGGGTCAGTACACCCAAAAATCCCATAAGCAGCTTCTTCTATCCCTTATGAAGGGGAATTTCTGAAAGCTTTCATGAGAATGCAAACGATGGTAGAGGAGCTCTATCAAGATCAAAAGAAAGGTGAACAAGGTGGACCATCTCATACAGAAGGTAAAAAAGAAGAAGGTGGTGAGGAACCTCCTAAAACCCCACCAACTTCTCCATCTTTTCTTGATGGTTCTATCCCTTCTCCATTTGAAAAACAAAAAACAAAAGTTGATCTTAATATGCCTCATTTAAAGCTTGATTTTAAGTTTGAATTGTCTATGTATAATGGAGAGCTTAATGCTGAAAAACTGGACAATTGGATCCGTCAAATTGAAGTTTATTGTAGGATTCAAAAGTTTACTGAAGATAATGTTAAAATTTAGTTGGCTTCTCTTCGACTTGGAGGGACTGCTCTCATTTGGTGGGAGAGTAGATCTCAAGAGGATCTTGCCACAGAAGGTAAAATCGTTTCCTCTTGGTATGAGTTCATTTCAGCACTTAAAAAACAGTTTTATCCATTAGGGTATATGCAGCAAGCTATGATGGATTGGTAGAATTTGAGACAAAGTAAGGGACAAAGTGTGCAAGAATACACACAAGAATTTCGAAAAAGAGCATTGATTCTTGGTATACCTCTCTACACTCAGGAAACTCTTTTCAAATATATAGGAGGATTGCATACTTATTTACGTCATATGATATTGATGTTTAATCCGACTAACCTTGATGAGGTGTGTGTTCAAGCAACTCACATTGAGTCAAAAGGGAAGACTGTTCATGATGTTTCTTCAGCTGAACCCGTCCAGGCAAAAGAAGGCAAGGAAAAGTGGAAAGTTAAACATGTAGCTACAATGAAGAAGGGTGATGAGAGACCTACATGCTTGCATTGTCAAAAGCAAGGGCATGAAAAGGAAAAGGAAGTGTCATTTCACTACAATGCACCTGTTTTGGTTGATAGTGTTTCTATGGTTAAAAGACATCATGGTTCGGGTACAATCTCTTTCACATGTTCAATGTTTATATTCAGCTTATTACTCATCAGCAGTACGTGGTTGGGTCCAACAATGTTGAATGAAGATGTGATTAAGAATGTGATTAATGTACTTAACAATGTCGGCACAATGTTGATTGTTGTATTGCTGAGTCAAATGTACAGGTTCCAGGAGGAATGGATAGGTGATACAGGACAAGTGAGACAAACATGTCCTCACTTATTTTATGAATGATTTCATGCTTTTTGTGGTCCAAAAGCTTCTCGGTGGGGAGGTGTGATCCAAAAATGCTCGAAAATACTCAAATGCAGAAAAGGAGGATCTAGGAATGACCCAGAAGTCTCAGAAGGGTCCCTAGGCTCAGAAAATGCTCAAAAATAAAAGTTCTCGGAATTGGATGAAACCAATGCCATTGCGTCCGACTCGTTCTCCCGATTCCGGCCATATATTTACTTTCTCAAATGGAGCTCGTATGGAGAAGTTATGACACTTTGAAGTTTTTCAAAAACAACGAAAAAAAGTCAAACAATGCATAGCCTGTACTGATGACGTCAGTAGTGCGGACGCTGATGTCAGCATGACACATGGCAGCCTGAGGAAATGACACGTGGTGTGTTGTACGGATGATGACGTCAGCAGGGTGATGTGGCATCAACCAATGAGAGGTTGACATGTGGCCCAATCAGGGGGTGCCACGTGTCACCTTCTAGAAGCCCAGCAGTTTGGCGGATTCAGCCAAATCTGATGGATTTTCGCCAAATCTGGAGGAGGTTCGCTAAGTTTGGCGAACTGGTTAGCGGCTTTGCTTATTTTGCCGGGCATGCAAAACGAGGAGGAGGAGGTTCGCTAAGTTTGGTGACCTGGTTAGCAGCTCTGCTTGTTTAGTCGGGCATGCAAAACGAGGTAGGGGGAGTTGGCAGACGCTGCATTGGAATCCTTACTAGGAGGTGTCCCAGGCGACCTACTCAGAAATAGATCGACTTTATACTCAAAAGTTGCAGAATTTCGAGAGGATTTCGAATATGCTCTCTGTTTCTTCATCAGAGTAGTTGAACAGTAAAGTGCCTCCAAAAGAGGAGTTGGCATGCTTTTCGAGACTGTACGGATCTGACAGATAGACACTGCATTGGGATCCATGCCAGGAGGTGTCCCAGGTGCCCTGCTCAGAAATAGATAGACTTTATACTCAAAAGTTGAAGAATTTCGAGAGGATTCTGAATATGCTCTCTGTTTCTTCATCAGAGTAGCGGAACAGAAAAGTGCCTCCAGAAGAGGAGTTGACACGCTTTTTGACACTGTATGGATCTGACAGGCAGAGGCTGCATTGGAATTCGTGTTAGGAGAGGTCCTAGGCGACCTGCTCGGAAATAGGTCGACTTTATACTCAAAAGTTGCAGAATTTCAAGGGGATTCTGAATATGCTATCTGTTTTTTCATTAGAGTAGCCAAACAAAAAAGTGCCTCCAGAGCCCATTTGAGCGAGCCAAGCATACTCAAGTTTATAGTCAAAAGTTGTAGAATGACGTTTTCCAACCACCTATGATGTCTGTTTCTGCCCAGAATCGCAGATCTGAAAGTTGGTTTTTGGGAGCTCTTATGGAAGCCTTTCTTTGTAATTTTTTAAGCATTTGAGATTAATTAAAGAGCAGTCTCACTATTGGAGTAGACCCGGAGACGTAGCCAGGAAGTCTGGTGAACTCCGTTACCAATTCTTGTTCATAGATGGTTTGCTTACATGTTTATGTGCTCATGTGCTTGATGAATGTTCTTTAATTTTGCATTACAAAGATGGTTAACAGTTAAAAATTCACATGCAAATAGTGGTTAAAAGATCTTGAATTTTAGATCAAGTTAAATTTCAGATCAGATACCCTTCTATTAAGGGAGCCTCCCTAAGTATAGATTATATATTTAATCAAATTTTGAACTCTTTTTTGGATGTGTGAAGAGGAGAAGTAAATCACCAAAAATATCAAATTTTTGGTTGAAATGTAAGTCCCCGGGTCCTCCAATCCATTTCTTGATTTCTTCAATTTCATTTGATTAATAATTGGTCCTCTTTCTTGTACCCTAGAATCCCCATTTCTCTCAAAATTTCTTCTTCTCGATCATGGACATGCATTCTAGAAAAAAAACATAATTAAATTTGAGCAATGGGGATCTTACTGGCTTAATCCACTAGGGAGAATAGTTCTCTTCAAAATAATTTTATTGTCTCTACCCCTATACCGATTGTTGGAACATGAATATAAGAAAAGTGTGAGATTGCATTAAACATCAATATGATACATGCATAAGTATAATGATGTTGACACTTGGATTCGTATTACAAGACATCTCTTGGACTCACGAAGACGGTTTGCTTCATATTCCTCCAGTCAAGTAACCCTAATAGATTACATTTCCAACATTCCCCCCCTTATTCTGAGTGGGTGTATATGAGTCCAAGGTGACATCTGATATCTGAAAGTGGGCAATTGAAATTTGGAAGTGTGCATCTGCTAATGGTTGAATGTGCTCTTTGAATATAGTGGTTTTGGGATGACCACAAACCGAATGGCTAGCAGAAGTTGATGTCTTCTACTAAATGGTGATGGTGGTTTAAGGAAGACCAAAAACCAATCTGGTGGTTTAAGGATGACAACAAACTATGGAACCCTGCTCTAGGCTCAATGGTTCCTGGAACATTTCCTAAGTTAGCTAGAAGCTGGAAGTTAATGCCTTTCGCTAATTGGAAGTGGTCTTGATGCTAGTTTAAAGATGACCATAAACTATGATGTAGAAGAAGTTGAAAGTCTTCTACCGATGGAGGTTTAAGGGAAACCACAAATTATTGTCTAGCATAAGTTGTAAATCTTATACTAAGTGGTGATTTAAGGAGAATCACAAACCAATCACGCTTGCTTGTTACACTTTCTTGTTGTTGATTGATGGGACTTCAAAATTGGAAGTTTGATTGTCAATTGATGATGTTGTTACCCCCTGTTAGGTTCAAGGAGAGAAGATGCAATTCCTTTCACTTCAGGATGTGTCAATACTCAAGAATGGACTCGTCGGTATGATTGAGATATCTTCTTAGCTATTGATGACCATTGCCAAGAAGGGATCCACCCATAGTGGTTATTCACTATTACAATTGTCTTGCATTTGAAACTCCTATGTATGAAGGATGACTCTGTTTTCCACAATGCTCGCAAGGATCAATATCGAAACATTGATCTTCAACGTGGCCAACTCTCTGACAATGTTGGAATTTCAGGATCTACTCTTGAACTGGAGCAGGTGAATGTGAAATTTCTTGCAACAATCTAGCACTCTGGAACTGGATCGGTTTGGTGTAATATGAATTATGAAAGGTAACATCCTTTTCATATCCGATACCAGTTCTATGCTTGTTATTTTTTATTTCTTCCCAAGGTCTAATGATCTACTTGGAAAGAGGAAGTTGATCTTTATCTTTACTTGAATTTGGAAATGGCTCACTAAGTGGCTCATGCACTGGTTGTTGGTCTAAATCAACATCATCATCTTCAAAAAGAGGGTTATGAACATGGACTAGTCTAGAATGTTGTCGAAGATTCTTTAGCTCAAGTTTGTCATGAAGAAGTCGATTATGAGTTTAAAGTAATGTTGTTTTCACTTATGAAACTTTCAAGTGGGTCACAACAGACTGCAAAGTTTCTTTGTCAATGGTGACTATAGAGTCTACAAAGGAGAGGATTAGAGTGTTCAATAACTCTAATAGTTCCTCAACTCAAGCCATTTTAAAAATAGAACCCATGGTTTCTTGCAACTCCACCCTGACTTTACAACGCAAACTCAAATGTTCAGACTCGACAAGTGAAGGGCATCGACTTCTATTGAAAATGCACTTGTTTACAATGCAACTCAACTTGCAGAAAGATAGGTTCACATGTAAACTTACAATGCTTCAAGAAGTTGCTTTTGTGCATTGTTCATGAGCACAAAGTTGTTGGATGACTTGAGGGCGTTGAGATAGATATGGAAACTATGCCTTTAATACAATGCAAAACATCAAGAGCATTTGCAAACTGGTAGAATGTGACTGTGGTTTTCCAATTCTTTTCACATACAGATTGACCTCTTGACCTCTTGTTATAACACCCACTTAAAAAACCACCACAAGAGATAAAATTTCACGCTTCACAAACCTTAATTTATGAGAGGGTAAGCCAACAAGAAGATTACCAGAAACGAGAAAGATTTCGAGTGGTTTCTCACCATGAACATAGAACTACCAAATGGTCTTTTCCAAGCTACTTAGCAATCAAATAATGCAATGAGAATAAATATTTTATAGAGAGAACTATAATATTTCATGCACAAATTGAGCAGTTAATCCCTCGCGTGTAGGTTTGACAGAGAGAAAAAATGGAATCCGTCATGGGACGACTGGAAGCTGGTTTATGCTTTTTGTGTTAACCGTGACTCTAATTGAATCTGAGGTCGGTTTGGAGATGTGCTTCTACAGGCCAAGTTTAATCGATCAACAATCCACAACGAGCATAATAGAAAGGTGAACTGCTGGAAAAGTGAACAAAACGAGCACTCACCAGTCGACGTGAACAAATGAGAGTTTATTCATACCCATAGCATATGAAAATTTCGATGGGCAAGTAGACCCAGCCATTGCAAAGGGTTTGAAAATGAAGGAAGGTCACGTGTGAGAGAAAGGAGAGGCATGAATGGTAGGATCTGCTCTGGTAAGGAGAGACATAGGCGTTTCATAGATGGGAAGAGCTTGCGTTTTTGCGTGTTTCTAAACGCTAGAACGAGCACCCCTAACAGACTGGCATACTAGCAGAGGGGCACATGGCACATAATGGTAGGTTAGATACGTTTTTACATGAGAATCTGAGACATGTGTTTCTCGATGAGGCAGAAGGAATGTCTTTGCAGATAGAAGGAAAGGAAATGCTCAGATAATTGCCATGGGATAACTAGCCAAGATCAAATCAAGCCTAATAACCAAGGCTGATCTTAAACCACTATTGGAATGCAAGATTAAGATAAGCGTGAAGTGATTTCATTAATGATATGATACAACATATATACATGATTATGACCCTTTGGTTTGTCTTCCAAGGGTCTCTTGGACTCCAATAAGTGTTACACGAACTTGACTGTTCATATTCCATCAACTTCGTAACCCTAACAAATAACGTTTCCAACATCAATGTTTGGCCATTTTGGCTCTAGCTTGGTGTAATGAAACATGTATCAATCAATATCACAAAATTTCTTTGGCAAGGGGGAGAACAAACATTAAAAATAATCACTTAATCAATTGGAAGATTGTTAGAATCCTAAAGGACAGAGGTGGATTGGGGATCAAAACCCAATATGGATGAACTTGGTTGGAGCCACATTACTATAGAGAATGATCACCAACAAGTTAGAGTGGAGGGATTTGTTTTTATGGAAGAAGTACTTAAGGGGACCAAGAGCCTGTTGTATTGAGAAACTGTTAACAACACAAAAAGGATCCCATGTACTGAATCTTCTCAAGGATGTCATTTCGACAATAAAAGACAAGCTCACTTAGGTGCCAATAAATGGGAAACAAATATATATTTGGGAGGACAACATCTTTGGACTCGAACCATTTTCAAGAATATTGGATATGGTTCCGTTAAAAAATTGGATGAAAAATAGAAACCTCCACACTCTTCATGACATCTCAAAATGGGATGAATCCTCTAAGCAATTGAAAGGATGGAACTTTGGTTCCCCCCTAGATAATTTGACACCTTCGATCACTCATCTTTCAAATGCACTAATAGGGTGTGCCCCATTGAATTATATGACGATGATTGTCGAGGATGGGGCAACTCCTTCTTCACTATTAAAAAAGGGTATCTTCGCTAGCTAGAAGCTTCTCAACTACCGCAACATTCATCTTTGTGGAAATACATATGGAATAGCGATGAACTGCCCAAGATCAATACCTTCTATTAGATCTTAGCTCATAGAAATATCCTAACAATAGAAAATTTTAAAAATAAAGGTATAGTTGGCCCTTCCAAATTTTTTCTTTGTGTCCATGTTGAAGAATCATCTTTCCATTTGTTTACTAAGTAGCACTATACCGAGAAATTTTGGAGGGAATCCTTTTCTAGATTGGGATACTGCACTCGCTGGCTAGGGGATTGGGATGAGATGCTCCTAAATTGGACAAAACAATATTCAATGTCTTCCAAAACAAGAAATTTTTTAAGAGAGTATGGTTGGCCCTCTCAAAATTTCTATGTTGGAAAGTTCGGTTAGCTAGAAACAAAGAAAAAAAATCAATAATGAATGGACTATACTTGAGCAAACAACAGTTAGAGCAAAATCTCTTTTCGTTGAACATTTACAACTAAGAAATATTTGATTGGATCAGGCTCTGGATAGAAATGAAGAGATATGGATTCGACAACTCATCTTGAGTACCAATAGCTCCACTACTCCGTCCTCACACATTGGTTCTTCTCCCTCTTGGAAAATATGGAAAGGTATTCTAGATTTTCATGAATGATGGTCACAATTACACTCTTTTTCCCTCTTTTTTGACAGATCTTCAAAAAGAAAAACATGGGTGGCAAGAGCGAGTGGGATTCTCTTTGATCCCAAGGGAAATAAGTTTAAGCAGTACACTTGCAGTTTAGGAATGGTTTCAAACAATCTGGCCAAGGCTTACTCCTTGTTGTGTGGGATAATCATCACAAAGGGAGATAGTATTTGATCATTAGTGATCTTCAGAGACTCAATGTTGGTCATCAAATCAGTGGTAGTCCAATCCAATCAAATGGGAAACAAATTAAAAAACTTGATCTCAAGAATCAAACACAAACTCACCTCGTTTGATAAGATAACCTTTCTTCATATCAAACAAGATCTTAACTCTGAGGTAGACTAATGGGCCAATTTCACTGTTGAGTTAAGTATAAGAATATTGTAAAGTAATGGGGATTTCAGTTACTACCCAATCCTTTAATTAGATGGAATGATGGATAATTAGAAATCCTTCCATAATGTTTTGCACGAAGGAGATGGGTTGACAAAATTTTGGGATGAGTGCGAGATGAAGTTTCTTCCCCCCCCCCCCCCATTTAATTTCTCAGACTTCATTCATGCCTATTCATTTCTCATTGAAATGTGTGATTTGGTTACTTAACATGGAAGCTAGAGGCTCTTTACGAAACATGCCTATGTGCTCAACAGTTGTGGCCTTACTAGGCCTTGATGATGTATCTATTTGGGGTATAATTTGTTATGGTAGATTCATTCCAGGTGGTGATCCATCTTCTTAATCCGAGCTGGTGGATTTGGTGCTTTTGTTTCATGATGTATGATAGGGTTTGTAGGGAGGTCACTGCTTAGTGATAGTGGTTCTTTCCTGGAAGGAAAATGATTGTAATCTAGGGAGAGAAGAATAACGTCGGTATGTTTGGTTTCTAGCTCAAGAGTTTGGCATATCTAAAATGGTTAGAACAATTTTCCATCACAAACTCATTGTCCTAGTAAGAAGATATAAAAAAAATTGGCTTCTTCATTTTGAATTCTCTAAAAGGAAACTCAGACCTTTTGATATCCATTTTCTCAAAATCGAACTAAGGATTTTCTTTGAGAATTTAGGAAAATTGGTGAATGAAGTAACAATGTGTGAATACGGTTTTCTTGGCCCGTTCATGAGTTTATTGGTTTTTCAATTCTATGGTCCTTCCCCCTACTATCAATCATGTATATATCATTGGTTTGGGGTCATCTTTAGGTACCTACTCTACACAATAATGGATAACGAGATGGTAAAATAATTTAGGAGAGGTCTCCATAGACATGGGGAGATCTCTTAGGCTAATATCAGTGCATTGTTTAACCTCAAATATTTCAAATTTGGAATAGGAGGATAACCTCTCAATGGCTTCCAATAATCAATGAACATAAAATTTGACTTATGAAGCCTAGAAAGAAGAAGAATTAGTCCATCCACTTAGTGAGCCTATGAAAATTGAAGGCCTTAATCCTCCTCCTTTTGATGAGGGGAAAAAAGATGAAGAAAATTACTATTTTTCACTTTCATATGTAATATGTATCATTGGGTTCGTTGTTTTTTGGGTATCTGTTGGTACTAAAGTCTGCACCTAACTTCTAAAGGGCAGAGCTAGGCCACCTCAAGTTATGAATGGTTGGTTTTTTTATTAATGGGTCAGTTAGAGGGTTGTTTTACCAATACATGAGCATGGTTTGGTTGGAAAAATGACATCGAAGAGGGTCCTCCTTGGATGGTGGCACACTAAGGACATACAAGTGAGACACTAAAGGTAAGAAACAAAGAAAAACAACAAACCATTCAATGAACAATTTGCTGCTAGAAGTTTAAGTCTTAAAATGTCATTCCAAGCATTAAACATGTACCAAAAACACAGTTATTCCCACAAGTTGCAACAAAAACAAATCTTCATCAAAGCATAATTGTTACCACAAGTTGCACATTAATAAAGACAAGTTATACAGTAGCTGAAGGAAAAGAAATGTACTTCGCACCAATCAAAACTATATTCAAGATAAGAAACACATACAAATTTGGACACAAACACACTGTCATCAATAATATCTTCACCAGGTAGAGAGATTTAATACATGCGTAGAATGGGTCCAACCAGTTGTTGTATTGATATTTTTCTCCCAAAAAATTGAACCCTTCTAACATACAAAGAATGCCTATTTATCACAGATGTGGAGGCCCTCAACCAGTGTGGAACTGAGGTTTCCCTCTACACATCGGTTGTAAAAAAACTTATTAACTTCACTAAAACACATTGCTGGAGTATGTTAATGAATACTCTGAACTTCACTTAACAAAAAGGAGTGGTTCTTATCACACAAAAAATACCACTTATTATGCTTTAAACTAAAAGAGTCTTGAACTAAACCATTAAAAACTGCTACTAGCAATGAAACTGGACTGATGCATGCACTGGAATGAAATGAGATTTGATAGAAAATGACTAGGAGTGACATAGCTAAGTTCTGCATTGAGCACTAGCATGCATGCACGCTGTTGGAGGCCATTGGAGATAATTGAATATGTCAATGGTATTTTTCCCCTACTTATCCCTTGGAGGAAAGAAGCAAGTCATATGGCGTCTTCTGGAGTATCTGATATTATTTCTGCAGTTTGGATGTGTAGTCTCCCCAATTCTGGTTTGGCGCCCCTTTTTAAACATTTCAAAATGTGCAATAAATGTGGGTGAGCCACTTCAGAACTCCGATGTTCGGGGGATTCAAAGCGCAGAGTATACATATCCTCCAGAGGACATAACTCCTAGAGTCATTATCCAACACTAATTACTTATTAACCTGAGATTACTTTAAGATTCATCATTTAAGGACTTCGGGACTCCGGCTCCTCGGGGTTCGAGAGTTTTTCTTTTTGAATGATGTCCTTGGAAATATCCCCCAAATATGACGTGGTGGCCTGCCATCATAGTGCTGACATGTCACGAAAGGAGGGTGACACATGTCACTTGAAATAATACATATAACAACCCCAAATGTGCTTAAAATAAGTGCCACGTGTCTCAACTAATGAAAGCCAAGTGTCTCAAATGATGGATGCCATGTGTCATGATAGAAGAGTGCAGACTTAGGTCTCAACATTGGCTGCAACTGGGGATAACACTTCCCTGTGAGGTGCTAAGAACAATAGATCAGTGCCTTGGAATTAAATAAATTGCTCCCACCTTCCTTCTCTTACCTTTGTTTATGTCTGCCAACCATGTATATCTGCTACTGTCTCTTAGTCATGCATCTTATTGAACTTAAAACTGCAACTACACCCAAGTTCCTTTATTGGGCTATGGAATCTTTATTCACACACAAAATAACTACTTACTACGGCGCAATGTCAACCACAAAGGTGAAATAGGGCAAAGCACATAATTTCCAAGCAAACGTTCTATAATCAAAAGCATTTTTAATACTAAAGTGACACTTACCACAATACTTGACTTGTACCTCATGGAGCAAGACCCATCGTCTTCCAGAAGCAAGCTAATGTGGCGAATACCATCGTCACGAACCCAGGATGTGTGGTGGTGAAGTGGGTCTCTGTCTGTGCATGCACATGTTGTCATTCATCTGTCTCTTAGTACTTCGTGTCTTCAACTTGAGGACCTCGAGACATCATCTCCTTAGTTATCCCTAGAAATTGGGGATAACAGTGACCTTCCTCATGAGTTACCTCTTCAAGCTCTCGTTCTTTAATCAAATCATCGTTGTCTTCATGAGGTGATTCTTTCTCCTCTTCAAGAGTTTGGTAACCCTCTTCAACTTCTTGAACTCTTCATCTTCCTCAACGGGGTTAGAAAAAAATCCTTCCCTTTGGAGGGCCACTGTGAGATCGTGGAGAATATCTTCATATCTTTGTGTTCTTGGGGCCCACTGTTTAAGAAATTCTTCGATGAAGATTGTAAGGAAAGATATACTCTTCGGATTAAGAGTATGCTTAACCCAATTCTTTAGACTATTTTATCCCACAAACTGTCGCTTGGGCAAAAGCCAACCACAAGCATCGCTAGTGTGACACAACTTGGAGTAAGGACCATTGTCACCTTAGCAATTACTCCCCTCATTTTACTGATGAATCATTTCACCACAAGGGAGGCTTCCGAAGTGACCTCAAGGGAAAAGAGAATGAAGATCAAGGGTTTTGAGAAGATCCTTGTTTTGGTCACTAGATGAAGATGTCTAGGGCTTGAAGAAGAGTGCCTCGAGAAAATATATGAGTTGAGCTTGAAAAGCACATGCAAAACCAATGTTAGAACATCTATCCCAAGATCAAATATCATGTAAAGTAGCCCCGAAACACTAGGGAAAACAACAAGAAAGCTTGTTGTCCCAAAAATTGCAGCAGACTAAATTACTGCAAGAGAAAGTTATAACAGTTGTAAGAAATTATTGTCAAAATCACCAACAAATGATAACAAATGAAAGCTTATGACTAGTAAACAATATTCCAATATTTAAACCACAACTTTGACGGTTGAAATGGGTTGTAAGTAAATGTTATCAAAAAAAATATAATCATCCCTAGATGATTGTAGCAAACATTTGCTACAGAAACAAGAATTCACCACAAAAATCTGAAAATAAAAATGTCAATTTGTAGTCCTTGATTAGTAGATCACTTTGCAATATTCAAGCACAAAATGTTGTGGTGAATTAGTTTGTAAACAAGATTAAGAGAGGGGGTTTGTTGCAGCCCTAATGGCTGTAATAAACATTGTAAGAAATCAAAACATTTTAGCATAAAAAGATAGCTTAGAGTGAGAGAAATTCATCCATAAATCAAATGATTTTAAGAGAGCAATATTCACGTCTCCCAATGCAAAGACTAGTGCCTTATCTATTGAGGAATGGAGTCAAAATATTAACTAGTAACTTAGAAAACAAGGGAGGGAGACTTAAACCTTGAACCCAAACTCTTTTGAGCCCAAGTCGTCCCCTTTCTCCAAATAGTCTAGCTTAGCCAATTAATGGGAAACTAGTTTTCAAACCCTAGGGGGATAGACAATCCTAACCCATAGTCTTGAAACCCTAGCCAAGAATACTTCCAAAGGGATAGCCAATCGTAACCCTTGAAAGTATCCTTGAATGATCTCACTTAAATCAAAAAAATATCTTGAAGGAGGTGATAAACAATCCTAACCTCTTAGGGTTCTCCAAGCAAGAAATTAAAGCAAATTGCAGAAATTTACCTTCAAACCAAAGCAAATCAGCAGATATCATCCACCAAGAGTAACGCTAGGTCACAAACCAATCCTCCAAACTGTAGCGATTTCACCTCCAAGTTTATTTGGCAAGAGAACACTTCCACAAAGCAAATCACATCACCCCATTTGCACAAGAAAATAAGAGGGCCAAATTTTTTTGAGAGAGAATAATGTCTCAATGAAGAATTATGAAAAATGAAAGACTTGCCTCTATCTATAGAGGAAACCCAAGTCTTCGTTTGGTCCAATCTACAACTAAATCCTTAATTTAGGTCAAACGTTATGTTTGACCTAAATCCATTTGATTTTTTCCCACATATGTTAAATAATGACCAAATAATGTGAAAAAAAACCCCAACGTCTTCTTCAAGGGTGGTCATTGGGTGAGATAGCCTCCAAAGGTGTCACTTCTCCATGGTGCCACATCTATACCAAGTGCAAAACCCATGTCAAATCAAGCTCTTTAAGCTTGACGTCATGTGTGGTTCATCTTCGCAAGCCTCCCTCATGAGGCATGACGCCCTCTAAAGGTGAAACGCTCATCATCAATGCCCTCCAATCAATGGGGCACATCGTCCAACTATTGGTCTCTCACACCCCTATGGAGATCCAAAGTGTCTTAGCACCTCCATGAAAGATGCCATTAAGTAGAGCCCTACAAAGACAAACAACGTACGCCCTCCAAGGGTCCACAAGTCATATGAATCATGCCAAGTAAATCATTTTAATAAAATATCCACCCACACAAGTATATCAAATCCCCCTTTTCAAAATTAAACACATGCTACAAAGAATTTATATAATTTTCCAAGTTTAAATATGGGAGGGTTGTCAAGGTGCCCTATTGGGTTAACCAATCCCCAAGCAGAGGAATGTTTCCTAGGTGAACCCTCTCTAAAGTTCCTGATTTGGGTAGTCTAGGAAGCACTGCTAATGTGTGTGTAAGATTAATTGTTTACAACATATAAATGATCATACAAATAACAAATGTGATAAAGGACTGCAAAGTTGATATTATGATATCTCTGCGGAGTACAAATGTCGAATGCGGCTGAATAAAATGAATCAGTCGGCTAGATCAAAAGACAAAAGGATCTTAGTCAGAATACAATAAGAAAACTAAATGATAACACTCGGTAGTAAATGAGCACTATGGGGTCGAAGGATGAGCTAGAAGTATGGCAGCTCACACGGTAATTGCTGAAAGTATGGAAAGTTCACCCTGGTGGCTATACCTCTCGAAAAGGCCTGGAAACTATCCCAAATGTTGCGCTCTGCTCTAATTCTCAGTCCTAGTGACTGAACGGCCCCTCTGCTGGTGTGTCTGGATCCCCCTGGGGGAATGCGCCCCTCCCTCTCTGGAAAACTGCGCCCTAGTGATTCCACTGTCAGAATCGCCTGAGAAGTATCTCAAAATGATCGCTCTGACCTACTGGAAAATGGGTCGAAAGGGTTTCCCTAAATCTAATCTGATGCTCGCTCGGGAACCCCGAATGTGTCTGCCAAAAGTCTCACACTTCCAAGTCTGGAAAATACGCCCCAGATGATTCCTCCGTCAGAATATGACGAGGAACCAGGCAAAAGATGCGCCTTGCCTTCCTCTCAACTGGGTCGAAAGGGAATCTTTTAACTCTCCCTGGATGGGACAAGTCGATCCAATGAACCTCCTCAAAAGTTGTGCCCTCACCCTGGATAAGTGCACCCTTGCTGTTGGACCCTGTGTAACCACTACTGAAGAATGATGGAAGACCTGTGTGATCTTCCCGATGACTAGGGTGTGTCTCTCAACACCGAAATCAGCCAACTGGTGTCTTCCTCTTGGAATGCACTGAACTATCTCTCCTGAGATGCAACTCTCTCCTCAATGACAAGTCATAATCTACATAATGATGAATTAGGTCGTTGACCCTTCTCTTATAGATTTCATAAACCCTAATTCATTGTTGAAACCCTAATTCACTGTTGACTTCTAATTTTAGCTCGTCTATTATATTTTTAGCTCATAATGACTTAAAAGCGTTTTTAACCACTTTTAGCTCAATGTCACTTTCTGAACATAACATCTTCGATTGGAGATAACACCTTTGACTGGAGTGACCTTTAGTAACCTTGTTTACCCCTTTTTTGGCCCTGGCTATAGTCTAACGGGGCGGTTTAGACTATTAAGCCTCCTCTCTGGAAAGGAACATTACAGTCCTCCCTTCCAGAAATTGCTTGTCCTCAAGCAATACCAATCCAGGGTGCTGCAACACCTACTCACTCTCCCAAGTAGCATCCTCTACTGGAAGCCCTCTCCATCTGATCAAACATTCTCTGATGACCCTGCTCCTCCGTTTCCGCTCCCGAAACTCCAAAACCTCCTCCAAAACCAACTCCAACTGTCCCTCCTCATCCAAAGGGGGAAGCTCCTCTGATGTGCTAATGAATTGTCCCACTGCCTTTTTGAGGCAAGATACGTGGAACACATTATGAATCTTGCTCCCCTATGGAAGCTCTAGCTCATAAACAAACTCACCTACTCGGCGCATGATCCTGTAAGGCCCATAAAATCTAAGCTTGAGCTTCTTGACCCCACTCTTCTTCAGAGACGACTGTTTATAAGGTTGGAGTCTCAAGAAAACCAAATCCCCAACCCTCAAAGCTGCGCTCTATCCTGTGCCTGTCCGCACTCATCTTATGTCAGTTTTGTGTTGTCTGCAGGTTCTCTTTCAGCAACTTGAGAATCTCTCGACTCTTTATGATCCCAATCCTTAGCCTTGGGAGCTCTGCTCTCCCCGAAAACCAAGTCTACCAAAGTGGGAGCATCATATCCATACAATGCTCGGAAGGGTGTCATACCAATGGACGTGTGGAAAGTGGTGTTGTAGCAATGCTCTCCTAAATGAACCCATTTTCCCCATGTTCTCTGTCGTCCACCTACATAGTTCCTCAAATATCCTTCAACCCACTTGTTGATAATCTCGGTCTGCCCATCTGTCTTAGGGTGATAGTTGTTGTTGAGTGTCAGCTTTGTCCCCACCAACCGAAACAACTCTCTCCAAAATGTCCCCATGAACCGACTATCCCTGTCACTGACGATGTTCCTCAGCAACCCATGAAGTCTGAAGACCTCCTTGAAGAATAGCTCGACTACCTGAACTGTGCGTTGTACTCTGTCGGTATGGCATAGAAGTGAGCAAACTTGGTCAATCAGTCGACCACTACATAGATACAGTCCTTACCCTGGACCTTGGGTAGGCCTGTGATGAAGTCCATCGATATACTCTCCCATTTTTTCTCTGGAATGGGGAGTGGCTGAAGTAGCCCTGCTGGAAGAGCATGCTCTAACTTGTTCTGCTGGCAAGTCACACACTCACTGACGTATCTCATAACATCCTGTTTGAGGCCCTTCCATGATAACTTCTCCCTGATATGTCTGTAGGTTTTGAAAAACCCCTGATGGCCTGCTAGTGGTGAATCATGAATTGTTGTGAGGATCTTATTCTTGAGCCCCGAATCTGGCACCAAGTAGACTCTGTCCTTGTAGAATATGACATTGTCAATGACCCTATACCTGTCATCTTGTATCTTCCCATCCATAACCTCACAAGCGAATTTGTTCTTAGAATATTCCACTAACAAGTGGGATTTCCAATCTGCTGAAATCTCCATCAAAGAACATGTCGCAAGTCTCCTCGATAGTGCATCAACCACAATGTTCTTATTCCCCTTAACATACTCTATGTCAAAGTCGAATGCCTGTACCTTCGTCACCCATTTCTGTTGGCGCTCACTGAGGTCCTTCTGCTCAAGTAAATACTTCAAGTTGTTGTGATCTGTCTTGACCACGAATTTGTTGCCCACCAAATATTGCCTGAATTTGGTCAAGGCATGCATGATTGCCAGCATTTCCTTGTCATAAATGGAGTACACCCTCTCAAGCTCACTGAGCTTCCTGCTCTCGAATACAATGGGGTGTCCTCCATGCATCAAAACTGCCCCGATACCCTCGCCGGATGCGTCACACTCTAGTACAAATGCCAGCATTGTACAAGTGCCCATGACTTCATGTCATCAAAGGCTTTCTATGACTCCTCAGTCCAGATTAAAGCCCCATGCTTGGTAAGATCCACCAGCGGTGCTCCAAGCTGAGAAAAACCGCAGACAAACCGCCTGTAATAGCTGCACAGCCCGAAGAAACTCAACTCTGTCACGTTCCTGGGCGTTGGCCAATCCAGAATGGCCTTGATCTTCTCCTGGTGCACCTGTACCCCCGAACTCACACTTGGACTCTTTCTCATATAATGACTGCACCTCCATGATGCTCAATACCTCATCTAGGTGCCTCATGTGCTCCTGCCATGTCTTTCTATAGACCAAGATGTCGTCGAAGAAAACCAAGACTGATTTCCTCAACTAATCTCTGAATATGTGGTTCATGCAAGACTAGAATGTGGCGAGTGCATTGGTTAGCCCAAAAGTCATAACCAGGAACTCGAAATGTCCAAAGTGACATCGAAATGTCGTCTTCTCTATGTCCTGTGCTCAGATGTTGATTTGATGATACCCAAAGCGTAGATCAATCTTTGAGAACAAAACTGCCCCATGCAGTTCATCCATCAATTTGTCAATGCATGGTATAGGATAACGATTCTTGATGGTTTTCTTGTTCAAGGCTCGGTAATCAATGCACATCCTCATGGTGCCATCCTTCTTTAGAACTAAGACAACTGAAGAGGAAAATGGGTCTCTGCTTGGTCTGATGTGTCCCATTGCTAACAATTCCTTGATTGCCTTCTCTATCTCATCCTTGAACCTCCTAGGATGACGATAGGGGGGTGTGATCAAAGGTTTGGCCCCCTCCTCCAACTCAATGGTGTGCTCAAACCCCTTGTCAGGTGGTCTCCCTGGTGGAATCTATTATCCCCGATTTCTAGGGATAACTAGGAGATCATGTCTCGAGGCCCACAAGTCCTAGACATGGAGTACCGAGAGCAAGATTGACCTGAGCATGGCCCTGGAGGGCCCATCCTTCTTCTTCTTCATCAGACTTGTCCTGTCAGCCGCAGCAACATCCATCACCATCGGCTTCGACTTGCATCGAAGAAGACTAGGCACCCACGGATAATACCCACCCCTGGTTCTCACTGTGTCTGGACATCCTTAGACCACACCACCTCGTATTACATGGCTTGGATGATATCCTTTGGGAACTTTCCTTTTCTTATGGATGCTGGCCCAACAGGGAAATAATGTATTTTATTGTAAGAGAGACTTAACACCCTCTATATAAACGAGTTTTCTCTCCACTTTATGAGTGATTTTGTGAACAGGGAGTTAGGAGTTAGAAGTGATGAAGTATTGGAACCTAGGAGTTAAGCTTGATGGAGCTCCCTTGTACTATCAAGATTGATGACTAATGAAGACATGAAGTATAATTGATATAGATTTTTTCTTGTTTCAATTTAATATAGAAGGCTAAGTATTTTATTTATGAGTAAATCAATGTGAGGAGGTTTTTCCCTCTTGATTTACTTGATGTTTATTTCTGTTTATTGCCATTTTTCTGGTAAACTAATTGCAGATTTGGAATAATAATTCAGAAATAATACAACACTTTTATATTTTATTTTATATTTTATTCATGAATGGTACCTTTTAAGGCTCTCCAAGATTCATTTCCATCATTTCCATACAAATTTCCAGCAAGTACTCTAAGGGTAACAAACATTAGTTCCTTTTCCTTGAGTTCATAACTTCATATAATTTAAAAGGGTGAATGTATCACATAGATTTTTCACCGTGAAGTGGTTGGGAGTGGAAAACAACCCTTTCACCATTGAAATAGTTGTGAATGTGACAAATCAAGTCCTTCCATTTGTGTTGTACTTTATGACTCCATTAACCCATGATTTACTTGATGTTTATTTCTGTTTATTGCCATTTTTCTGGTAAACTAATTGCAGATTTGGAATAATAATTCAGAAATAATACAACACTTTTATATTTTATTCATGAATGGTACCTTTTAAGGCTCTCCAAGATTCATTTCCATACAAATTTCCAGCAAGTACTCTGGTACAAACATTAGTTCCTTTTCCTTGAGTTCATAACTTCATATAATTTAAAAGGGTGAATGTATCACATAGATTATTCACCGTGAAGTGGTTGGGAGTGGAAAA
>CBVK0101910447.1:0-12601 GCA_900067695.1 Picea abies
AAGTGGTTGGGAGTGGAAAACAACCCTTTCACCATTGAAATGGTTGTGAATGTGACAAATCAAGTCCTTCCATTTGTGTTGTACTTTATGACTCCATTAACCCATGATAGATAGGCACTCGTTTCCTCTCATCTCTCTTCATCCCTTGTTCTTGTCCTTCATTTTCCTCTCTAATCCTTGTCCCATTTCCATTTCCATCCCATTTTATATACTATACCAACCATACATTTTGTTAAGGCTTACTCTTCCTATATCACCTACGGGCCACACTCCATAGCCTTAGCAATCTTATTTAAGGATACCTCGCTTGAGTTGGAGAAGAGCTATTAAAATGACAATGGTAAACCTTCCTGAGTTGCACAAGACTAGCTCCTTGATGCTTGGGACTTTACATCATACAAGGTGCTAGATTTAGTTATGGCATTCATCATCATCATATTCTCTTTCCCACTCATCAAATTCTCTTTACCAATTTAATAAATCCATTGACATGGAATTCCATTTTTCCATTTCTCCTCACAATTTGGCAAAAATATATGGAATTCCATTTCTCCTCATAATTTTGAGAAATAATTCTCTTTCCTTCCATATAATTTGGCTATTATAATTTAACAGAAATAATTATGTTTCATTCCTCAAATTCTCTTTACCAATTTAATAAATCCATTCACATGGAATTCCATTTCTCCTCACAATTTGGCAAAAATATATGGAATTCCATTTCTCCTCACAATTTGGCAAAAATATATGGAATTCCATCTCTCCTCATAATTTGGCCATATTTATTCCTCCTCTCATAATGTTGATCATAATTAATTACATTAAAAGCACCAACCAAACTCTCCATGTTTCAAACATCTTATTAATCTGAAACACCAAGATAAAAAAATAAAATAAAATACTTTGCATATCATCTTATCTCAACTACTAACTACTATAAGAAAATCAACGAACTTTCATTCATGTTTTATTAATATAATCTAATAAAATCATGTTTACATATGTAAATAGGACCAAAAAAATAGTATTGTTAACTACAAATATTTGGCACATTTTAAAAGTTTTATTTATAAGAATTTTTTATTATTTTTTAAATAAAATAACTTTATTATGTAAAAATTTGGGCCAATACCCATTTTGAAATCAGCAAATTTTTTTTGAAAAAAGTGGCAATCAAAACTGAAAAGTCAAAATGTCATGATAAAGTGGAAAGGTAGAATTTCAAACGAATATATCTTCGTGCAGAAAAGTTTGGAGGCAAAAATAAAAAATAAAATAATACTTTGCATATCATCTTATCTCAACTACTAACTACTACAATTGAATCAACGAACTCTCATTCATGTTCTATTAATATAATCTAATAAAATCATGTTATGCATATGTAAATAGGACCAGAAAAAATGGTATTGTTAACTACAAATATTTGGTATTTTTTTAAAGTTTTATTTATAAGAATTTTTTATTATTTTTTAAATAAAATAACTTTATTATGTAAAAATTTCGGCCATCCCCATTTTGAAGTTAGCAAATAATTTTTTTGAAAAAACTGGCGATCAAAACCTAAGAGTAAAAATGTCATGATAGAGTGGAAGGCTAGATTTTCAAATCGGAAAGACGAATATGCTTCGTGCAGAAAAGTTTGGAGGCAAAATATCCTAAGGCAAGATGAAAAATCAAAAGTGCCATGAAATAGGATGTCTTCACCCTCCATCTGATAAAAAGCTTCTAAATGCTTAAACCTGAGTTGAATCCGTACTTTGCCTTCACTGTATCTCAAGAACACAAGACGAGGGTCAAAATCAAAATTTCTTTCGAATAACTAAAAGAAAATAGGATTACTTATACAACCATGTCTCTGGTTTCCTAGAAGAGAGCTTATTTCTCAGATTTGGGCACAAAGAGAGGGCATGTCTTCCAAGTAGGAAACACCAAGAACATTTACAAAATTTTAAAGATAGACCTATTTTATCAAATACACACCAAAATCAATTCAAATGATCGTGAACATCAGTGGAGCAGAGAAGATGTCTAACGATGGGTTAACTACACCTCGACCTAAATAAAAAAATCACCTGGAAAGTTGAAGGTAGTCGAAAATACGCTGAAAGTTGAAGGCAACTGAAGAATGAGCTCCCTATAGCTGAAGGCATTTGTAAGATATTAAACAAAACTAGAAATGGTCGCAGATGTTCTGACCCACCCAGTGACACTGGCATACCTCAATAGGCCCCACTCATGAGTGAACAAAGCCTTTCAGAGTCACAATAGCAACCTGTTATTCATAATAGTAGAATGTGAACAAACAGCTCATCTGCTCAGTGCTAACATTATTCAAACAACAGGATAGCACAATAATCACAACATCGATATGATAATTAGTCATGGATATTGTTTCTCAGAATGAAAGTAATAAGTCTGTAACCAGACGACATACCAAAAGAATCTCCTTCTACATCCACTTTGCTCCAATTGAAGCTCAATCAGCATACACCGTTGCAGTCTGTCGACAGCCTAGCTATGTAATGTTTTTTTTTAACCATGGGTATAACCGAAGAGTATATCCAACAGCCCACAAACCGGATATACCAATAACTTGTGACTTAGCAAGAGTCAAGGCAAAAGGACTATTGCTCCATATGTAACGTCACATCAGACTCAAGCAAATTGTCCGCCGAGATTCGACCACCTTTGTAGCCAATCAATCACCCTCTCCCACTGCAAATGCCCTAGTAGTCCCATCATTTTCACAATAACAAAAATTGCATAACATTAAACTAGATCAGATGGAAAATGCCTTTACATAGGGCACTATAGAGGAGTAAAGTGAATTGTTGATTTGCCAAGTGTGGTGACCATTTACAAGGAAACTAGTCACTCATTCTTAAAACTAAGTGGCATTCTATGCATAGGAATCTGAGGCTGTTGAGAAGCGAAACTCTCAACAGAAAGAAGAGTTGTCTCGAAAATTGATGGGCTAATTTGGTAGCAAACAGATCACATTTTCAGGTAAAAAAATGTGGCTGAATCAGGCTAAAATTTCAAGGGTAGCTTGATTTTGGCATGATCCAAGTTTCATGCATCACAAAACCTTGTCCCTGTTAAATTTTTAATTAAATAAAGTACCAAGGCAAGTGTTTCTCTTCCCTAGGCACCTAAGGGGGAGAAAGTGCCTAATATGGGTCCTAGTCAAATTAATTTGTGAGATGCAAATTAAAAGATGACTTTATGACTAAAGTGGGTGAGTGAAGAGACACAAAATCTTAGCCACCCATCTAATCTAATCTCAACCGTTAAATTAGAAAACCCCTCATGACCGATCAGGGCAAGAGGGCACACCCATTGTGGGTAGTTCATTCATTTCTTGTTGAGAGAGCAAGAGAGAGCTGGGAGAGGTCGAGCTTGAGAAGAGAGGCAGCATTTGCAGGAGCTGGGCACGCATCCCAAGGCAGTAAGCTAGCACGGATATCAAGACAAGGTACAACCATTAATGCAGACCGTACGGTATGGATTTCTAGAGGCCGTACAGCCATTTTTCATGCACAAAAATTGAGGGAGACAGCAAAATAATTTGAGGAGTTTGGCACGCATCCCAAGGCTTCCGTATAGCCATTTATTGGCACAAAAATCAAGGTAACTGCTGCAATTAATTTCTGTGTATTTCCGTACAATCCATACAGTTTGGCACGAATTTTGAGGGCCATACAGCACGGTTTTCAAGAAGTTGTTCATGTTGGGTTTTCCGTACAGTCTTAGTAGAGTTTTGGCATGAATTTCGAGACAGTCCGTACAACATTAATTGTTGGGACAGCTGTACAGTTGTACAGCCATTTATTGGCACAAAAATCGAGGAGCATTTTCCAGGACTGTTCAGAAGCATTTTTTGCAAAAGAAAGTCCAGATAAATTTGTGTAAATTTCTGAAGATGAATATGCTGTAAAAGAAATTTCTCAGAAGCTCAATAATAATAAAAAGCCCTCTTTCACTGGTTTTCCCCTTGTGGGTTTTTCCAGGGTCAAAGTTAGACCAAAAATCTCTGTTTATAAATTTTCTGAGTTTTTCATACTGCTGATATTTTATTTCTAAGTTGAAAACGATGTTCAGAATCCTCGTGTTTCAGTTCTGAAGTTTATTTTCTGCTAAGTTTTTATACGCTGAAATTGGGTTTGGGCATTTAACTTTGGCTGAAAAATCAGCGAGACTGAAACTGGGTTGGGGTCTGAAATTTTAACATGGTATCAGAGTTGAGTTGAAGGGAAGCAGAGATTTCAGCAAACAGAAAGTTGGAACAGCAGACACTTCACAGGGTAGATTTTTGAATTTATGATTTTCAGCAGAAAAAAGGTCATGGCTACTGGTTTGAGAGTTGAGGATAGACTTGATGGGGCAGCAAATTTTGGTGCTTGGAAGGAGAGGATGATCTTGCTTTTGCAAGAGAAAGAGTTGTGGGACATTGTGGAGAATACCACTACTCATCCCGTTGTGGTACCTACTGATGCTACTCTTCTTGCAGCCTATACTAAGAAGAGTATCAAGGCTAAGAGATTTATTCTTGATGTCGTCAAGGATCATTTGATTCCTCACTTGACGGGGAAGACACATGCCTATGAGATGTGGGAGTCTTTGACTAAATTGTACAAGAGTACAAATGAGAATCGGAAGATGGTTTTGAGGGAAAAACTGAAGAGCATAAAAATGACCAAGGCTGAAAATGTGGTCACATACCTTACTAGATTGACACAAGTCAGGGATGAGCTTGGAGCTGTGGGGGAAACCATAGTTGACAGTGATCTTGTGGAGGGCATTGTTGCTAGGGAAAAGCTTCCCGGTTGGGAACGTCTTTGGGATGACTTTGTTCAGGAGGAGACCCAGAGAGGTTATGTACATGGCAATTCATCTACAGGTCATGAGGAGGAGAATGTGGCTCTTGCTACCACTAGCAAGAAGAAGTTCAAGAAAGGTCCAAAGGGAGGACAGAAGCCCAAGGGTGAAGGGAAGAAAGACATGAGCAAAGTCAAGTGCTTTGCTTGCCATAAGTTTGGGCACTATGCAGGACAGTGTCCAAACAAGAAGAAGAAACAAACAGCAGCTTTAGCAGAGGTGGAAGAGTTTTCCACCAAGTTTGACAATGAATTTTCCTTGATTGCATGTTTATCCTCAAGGACCACTACGCCATATGACAGCAGTTCGTGAGCACCTGACAGATCTTACACAGTGGGGAGATGTAGAGGTAGTGCTTGGAGATGACCGGAAGGTCAAGGTGGCTGGTTGTGGGACCGTATCATTTCGGAGGGAGTCTTTGCCTCCCATGAATTTGACAGAGGTTCTTTATGTTCCGGGCTTGAAGAAGAACTGAGTGTCAGTTTCTACTATTGAGGAGAAGGGCTATGAGATCTTGTTCCGTGATGGGCAGGTGCTTCTTTTCCCCAGAGGGTCTAGCATCACTTCGGCCAAAGTGATAGGTACTAAACAAGTTCTTGTTCCAGCCAGTGCGAGCATTGATTCATTCTACCAGCAGCAGTAGTGAACTATGTGAGATATGGCACAGAAGGATGGCACATTTGCACCATGGGGCCTTGAGAGTTCTGAGGGAGATGGTGACGGGAGTTCCAGATTTCAATTCAGAAAGTACAAGACTGCTTTTCCGAGCAATGACTTGATCTTATACATTCAGATGTATGTGGCCCGATGTCTTCGGCATCGTTGACTGGATCCCTATACTATGTTGTATTTATTGATGACTTCTCTCAGAACTCCTGGATTTTCTTTATGAAGACCAAAGGACAGGTCTTCAGTCAGTTCCAAGAGTTCAAAGCTCTTGTGGAGAACCAGACAGGGAAGAAAATCAGAGTCCTAAGATCGGACAATGGGGGTGAGTATACCTCCAAGGAGTTCATGGAATTTTGTGCAGGAGAGGGCATCAAGAGGGAGTTGATTGTTCCTTACAACCCGCAATAGAATGGGGTTGCAGAGAGGAAGAACAGGGTCATTGTTGGGGCTGCGAGAGCCATGCTACATGATCAGGGGCTGCCACTATTTCTATGCGCTGAGGGGAGTTTATCTGCAGAACAGGAGTCCTCACAAGGTTGTGGGGAGTATGACTCCTGAGGAGGCTTTCTCTGGGAAGAAGCCTGAGGTGGGGCACTTTCACATTTTTGGGTGCATCATTTATTCATATGTCCCTTCTGAGAAGAGGACAAAGCTGGAGCCCATGGCAAAGAGAGGGATCTTTGTTGGGTAGAGTAAGACTTCAAAGGCTTTCCGTATTTACCTTCCTTCCTTGAGGAAGACTGTCTTGAGGAGGGATGTCGGATTTGAGGAGGACAGAGCCTTTACGAAGTCTAGAGGGGCAGAGAGAGGTGAGCAGTCTTCATCTCAGATTCAAGTGAGCCCGCAGCAGACTATAGTGACACAGAGTTCAGGGCCACCAACTTCGGTGACTACAGGTTCACAGGTGACGGGGCCACAGAGTTCAGGTTCGCAGGCTACCGGTCCACAGGTTTCAGGATCAGGTACTTCAGGGTCTACTACAGGATCATTGTCTTTAGCAGATGGGGTTGAGCAGGGAGAGTCCCCTCCACGGGACACTACTTCAGAGAGGAGGAAGCCCAAGTGGCTTTAGGACACTTTGAGGGAGGCACAGGGTTCAGTGGGGAATCCCAGACAGGCAGTGAGGGAGAGTTTGCAACTACATCGCGATGGTGAGCAATATTCAAGAGTTTGAGCCTTCCACTTTTGAGGAGGCCTCTAGTAGATAAGTGTGGAGAGATGCCATGATGGAAGAGTACAATTCCATCATGAAGAACGATGTCTAGGAAGTTGTTCCTGGACCTGAGGGGAAGTCAATAGTGACTTCCAGATGGCTCTACAAGCTAAAGTATGTTGCGGATGGTAGCATTGAGAAGTACAAAGCTCGCTTTGTGGCTCGAGGGTTTTCACAGGTTGAGGGAGTTGACTATGATGAGACCTTTGCGCCGGTTGCTAGATACACTTTGATCAGGACAGTGATCTCCATTACAGCAGAGATGGGTTGGAAGATCCACTAGATGGATGTGAAGACCGCATTTCTGAATGGTCTCATTATATATTGAGCAGCCATTGGGCTTTGAGGTGCATGGGAGAGAGTCTCATGTGTGTAGACTGAAGAAGGCATTGTATGGGCTGAAACAAGCTCCCAAAGCTTGGTATTCGAGGATAGNNNAGGATCCTCTCATTCTTCTGCTATATGTGGATGATCTTTTCATTACAGGGGCAGAGAGACTCATCAGCCTTGCTTCAGAGTTCGAGATGACAGACATTGGACTGATGCATTACTTCTTGGGATTGGAGGTTTGGCAGGAGCCTGGACCAATGTTGCCAGAGCGCGAAGCGAAGCGGGAGAGTTTTTAGGAAGCTAAGCGTCGAGAGCGTCATTTCAAAAAATCCTCGGAAGCAAAGCATCCCGGAAGTGTCTATTATAGATATTGCGTTTATATTAAAAAAAACATGCAAAAAGACAAATTAGTTGCAGAATGTATGAAAACATGCATATTTGTACATTGTAACATTAAAATGGCATCCATAGTAGTAAGTAGTAGTACATCAATGATTAATCATTCGAGCATCAACCATCTAGAATCTAGCAAACTTACAAACTTACAAACCAACATACAAATTTTTAAGCCATATAATAGAAAGTAGACCATTAAGTTGTGGAATGAAATAGTCATCTAGCAACTGTCAACAATAACATGAGTCATGACCAAATAGTTATGATTATAAAATAGGTCATTTGCACTGAATTATGAAGATCTCAAGGTCCAAAAGACTAAATGCTATGAATCTATCATCTATAGACTGACATGTAAAGTAATGAAAAGAGAGAAACATCAAACAACTATCCCATCCTCCTTCCACCAACACGATTGTCACGTGTGCCTTGGCCTCCACATGGTGGTAGTGGAGGAGCCTGAGAAGGACGAAACTGTGCAGTAGATGAAGATGAAGCCCCTGCTACTGGAGTCCTGAACATGGGGACCAAGGATTGGGTGGTAGGTGGGGGTGGCATCTCAGCATGATCATCATCATCAAAAAGAGCATTCTCCAATTGCTCTAAAAGCATTACCCCATCCTCCAAATTATCCTCCTCTGGATGGTTGTCCCAACGCTTCAAGTTTGTATCCTCCTTTGCCTCCTCACAGTAATGGGACAACAATCACAAGTTGTAATGAACATAAACCAAGCTCTCTGCCCGGCTTGCGTTCAACCTGTTTCTTTTGACGTTGTGGATGAAATTGTAGGTGCTCCAACACCTCTCTGCAGAAGAAGTGTTCACACCTGTGAAAGCACCCATGTTGCCAAACGTTGGAGCTGTGGGAGTGCCACCACCATAAATGTTCCACCACGCAAGAGAACTCAAATTCCCTCGATCTCTTAATGCATGGTTGGTCCTCAAGGCACCTTGGCTAAGCATGTACTAGCTCAATTGTTGCCGTATCTTGTCACACTCCTCCTCATTCGAGACCAATTTGTCTAATGCTTTCATATAACCTGCAACAATTATAATTCATCATAAATAGAAATGAATTATAAAAAAATTCTACCTGCTTGAACCTCTGGATCTTGGTGTGGTTTTTTCTTGGTCCCACCACAAGGTGTCGGTGTTGAAAGCCATGTTATGTGATAGTATTTCGGTGTTAGCACGTATGCTAAAGCATGTAGTAGAATATTTAGCATTTCCCACTGTTTTTCCACTTCTACACGAATAAGGTTGTACATATCGACATCTTTAGGCTCAACAATGTCTTTAATCAGCCCTAGCATGCTATATATTGGCTTGGTTAATTGCAAAACATACCGAACCTGTGTCCAAAACTGACTTTCAAGCACTGTGTTCTTGACTGCTAATGCACCTTCTTTATCACCGCTCAAATCATCCCATTCATCACTCATCACCATACTAACCAAAGCTTGTCTCACCTTCAATAGGCGCCTAAAAGTGAGGTAATAGCTAGCAAATCTAGTTGGTGCAATCTTAAGTATCTGCAACTTGGAGTAAGTGCTATAGAAGTAATTGACCCTTGAATGCCCGGTGATATATTTGTACAACTGATTAATCCATCCACATTCTTTATGTTTGACAATATCATGCATCAAAAGGTTCAAGGTGTGCACCAAACACCCAGACCAAAAGATGTGTGGATGCATTCGCTCAATGATTTTACCTTATTCGTGTAGAAGTGGAAAAACGGTGGGTTAATTCATTTCTATTTATGATGAATTATAATTGTTGTAGGTTATATGAAAGCATTAGACAAATTGGTCTCGGATGAGGAGGAGTGTGACAAGATACGGCAACAATTGAGCCAGTACATGCTTAGCCAAGGTGCCTTGGGGACCAACCATTAAGAGATCGAGGGAATTTGAGTTCTCTTGTGTGGTGGAACATTTATGGTGGTGGCACTCCACAGCTCCAACGTTTGGCAACACAGGTTCTTTCATAGGTGGTGAACACTTCTTCTGCAGAGAGGTGTTGGAGCACCTACAATTTCATCCACAACGTCAAAAGAAACAGGTTGAATGTAGGCCGTGCAAAGAGCTTGGTTTATGTTCATTACAACTTGCGATTGTTGTCCCATTACTGTGAGGAGGCAAAGGAGGATACAAACTTGAAGCGTTGGGACAACCATCCAGAGGAGGATAATTTGGAGGATGGGGTAATGCTTTTAGAGCAATTGGATAATGCTCTTTTTGATGATGATGATCATGCTGAGATGCCACCCCCACCTACTACCCAATCCTCGGTCCCCATGTTCAGGACTCCAGCAGCAGGGGCTTCATCTTCATCTACTGCACAGTTTTGTCCTTCTCAGGGCTCCTCCACTACCACCACGTGGAGGCCGAGGCACACACGGCAATCGTGTTGGTGGAAGGAGGATGGGATAGTTGTTTGATGTTTCTCTCTTTTCATTACTTTGCATGTCAGTCTATAGATGATAGATTCATAGCATTTAGCAATTAGACTCTAGAGTCTAGTTTTGGACCTTGAGATCTTCATAATTCAGTGCAGATGACCTATTTTGTAATCATAACTATTTGGTCATGACTCATGTTATTGTTGACAGTTGCTAGATGACTATTTCATTCCATAACTTAATGGTCTACTTTCTATTATATGGCTTAAAAATTTGTATGTTGGTTTGTAAGTTTGTAATTGCTAGATTCTAGATGGTTGATGCTCGAATGATTAATCATTGATGTACTACTACTTACTACTATGGATGCCATTTTAATGTTACATTGTACAAATATGCATGTTTTCATACATTCTGCAACTAATTTGTCTTTCTGCATGTTTTTTTTAATATAAACGCAATAAAAAAAATTTATATATATAATAGACGCTTCCGGGACGCTTCGCTTCCGAGGTTTTTTTGAAAATGACACTCCCGACGCTTCGCTTCCTAAAAACGCTCATGCTTCGCTTCGCGCTCTGGCAACATTGGGTACAATAGATTATGGTTTGGACTATCATAGAGGAGATGGAGTTCGTCTGGTTGGCTATATAGACTCGGATTGGGCTGGATGTGTCAGTGAAAGGAAAAGCACTTCTGGGTGTTTCTTTGGATTGGGATCAGCAGTTGTGTCTTAGTTCAGTCGGAAGCAGAAGTCAGTGGCTTTGAGTTCGACAGAGGTTGAGTATATGGCAGCTAGTCAGGCTAGATGTGAGGCCCTTTGGCTTCACAAGATGCTGGTGGGATTGTTCGGTGTGCAGTTGAGGCCTACCATGATTTACTGTGATAATCAGAGTTGCATCAAACTCTCGGAGAATCCAGTTTTTCATGACCGGTCTAAGCATATCGAGATTCGGTATCACTTCATCCCTGATTATGTTCAGAGAGGAGCTGTGGAGCTACAATACATATCTACAGAGGAGCAGGTTGCAGACATACTCACCAAGGCATTGGGCAGAGGCAAGTTTGTATTTTTCAGGGACAAGCTTGGAGTGGTGAGTAACACTTTCCTTGATATGAGGGAGTGTTAAATTTTTAATTAAATAAAGTACCAAGGCAAGTGTTTCTCTTCCCTAGGCGCCTAAGGGGGAGAAAGTGCCTAATGTGCGTCCTAGTCAAATTAATTTGTGAGATGCAAATTAAAAGGTGACTTTATGACTAAAGTGAGGGTGAGTGAAGAGACACCAAATCTCAGCCACCCATCTAATCTAATCTCAACCGTTAGATTAGAAAACCCCTCACCTTCCCTCATGAGGTCGATTAGGGCAAGAGGGTGCACCCATTGTGTGTAGTTCATTCATTTCTTGTTGAGAGAGCAAGAGCTGGGAGAGGTCGAGCTTGAGAAGAGACGCATCATTTGCAGAGATGGGCATGCATCCCAAGGCAACAAGCTAGCATGGATATCAAGACAAGGTACAACCATTAATGCAGACCATACGGTACAGATTTCTAGAGGCCGTAGAGCCATTTTTCATGCACAAAAATTGAGGGAGATAGTAGAATAATTTCTGAGGAGTTTGGCATGCATCCCAAGGCTGTCATACAGCCATTTATTGGCACAGAAATCAAGGTAACTGCTGCAATTAATTTCTGAGTGTATTTTCGTATAGTCCACATACAGTTTGGCACGAATTTTGAGGGCCGTACACAACATGGTTTTCAAGGAGCTGTTCATGTTGGGTTTTCTGTACAGTCTTAGCAGAGTTTTGGCACGAATTTCGCGACAGCCCATACAGCATTAATTGTTGGTACAGTTGTACGAATTTCTAGGACAGAAATCAAGAAGCATTTTCCAGGACTGTTCAGAAGGATTTTTTGCGAAGAAAGTCCAGATAAGTTAGTGTAAATTTCTAAAGATGAATGTGCTGTAAAAGAAATTTCTCAGAAGCTCAATAATAATAAAAAGCCCTCTCTCACTGGTTTTCCCCTTGTGGATTTTTCCAGGGTCTTAGACCAAAAATCTCTGTCTATAAATTTTATGAGTTTTGCATACTGCTGATATTTTATTTCTGCGTTGAAAACGATGTTCAGAATCCTCATGTTTCAGTTCTGAAGTTTATTTTCTGCTAAGTTTTTATATGCTGAAACTGTGCTGAAACAGTGTTGAAACTAGGTTGGAGTCTGAAATTTTAACAATCCCAAGAGTTTTGCCTCATTTTAAACCAACACAAATACCAAGAAAATTGATTAATCTAAGTTTCAGATTGACTGGAAATTTGACATATTTGGTTGTCAATTCCAACCAGGAAGGAAAGATTGCTACAAGTTTAGCCTACTCCACCAACTCATTAGTTCAAAACCCCACAAGTAAACGTTAAACAACAAATACAAAGGCTCAACACAACCATAATTCAAGGAAGAATGGCCCTAGACAACTTACTCGTCCCTCAGTCTCTAGGTATTCATAAATTCTTACTCCAAAAGCATTTTGCTTATTTATAAAAGGTCAAAAATTATTAGCTAAATTCTTACTCCAAAAGCATTTTGTTTATTTATGAAAGGTCAAAAATTATTAGCTTGTCCTATAAAACATGTTGTGCCCTTGGAAATTCATACTAGCACCTACCTAGAAACACTTATCCTAAAACTGAAAACCATCAATACTAAAA